>JBBPBX010072359.1:0-18088 GCA_038048925.1 Garcialebias charrua
CTAAGAACAGGTATGATGCTCAAAAATGAGGCGCTGTAGCTTAGATGGCCAAAGCATCTGTCTCGTAAACAGGAGATCCTGGGTTCAAATCCCAGCAGTGCCTATGATAATATGAGTTCCTGATAGAGAACTGTGTACTCTAGAAGTAGACCTATTACGACATTTATAAATAATTCATATTAAGTAAGAAGAGAAATTGCTTTTCTATAGGGAAAAGAGTGCACCTTATAGTCTACCTGTATGTTCATTCTTACAAAATATCATGTATACTTTTCTGGAGAAACAAGAATACTGAAAACCATCCATTACAGGCGCTGTGGCTTAGTTGGTTAAAGCGCCTGTCTAGTAAACAGGAGATCCTGGGTTCAACTCCCAGCAGTGCCTAGCATCCATCCTAAACATTCATTTGAGGCTGAGCAAATACGTGCACACATTGGTGGCCATACACCCATAAATGTGTATGCTAAACTGCTGTCTTTCACTGTTGGTTTTAAAGAGCTCAAATTTGAATGAGTGAGAAAAAATAGCATTTTAAAAAAGTCCACTTAGCAAAAACTATTTCTAGTTAGAATTTTTTTTTATGTCAGAATGAACACCAACTTGCTAGAGTTACAGAAACACAGAACATTGTTTTATCATGTAAGAGCAGAGGCTAAATTGTAGGTTGCTGATCTTAATACAGCTATATTCTTCAAAAATGAGGTGCTGTATGTTAGATGGCCAAAGCATCTGTTTGGTATACAGGAGATCCTGGGTTCAAATTCCAGCATTGCCCTTGTTACTTTGATTTCTAGAGAACTTAGTTCTCTAGAAGTAGACCAATTAAGACCATTATAATAAATAAATATTATTATGTAACAAGATACAGTAACTTGTTTCTCTAGAACAAAATAATACACTGTCTGCACCTTACAGTCTTGTGTCTTGATTCTTACAAAATAACAAGTATGCTTATCTTGAGAAACCAGGGATAGAATACTCAATAACTTGCATTACAGGTGTTGTGGCTTAGGTGGTCAAAGCTTCTGTCTAGTAAACAGGATTTCCCAGGCTCAAGTGCCAACAGTTCCTAGCATCTTTCCTAAAGGTTCATTAGTGGCTGGGCAAAATAATGCCAGACTGGTGGCCATGCACCAGTAGATGTGTCTGGAAAACTGCAGTCTGTCACTGTTGAACAGTCTTAAAGAGCTCAAATTTGGATGAGTGAGCCAAATTTTCAGTTTACGAAAGTGAATTAAGCAAAAACTATTTCTAGATAGAAATTACTATAAATGTCAAGACGAACAAATACTTGTTAGAATTACAGAAACACAGCAAATAATTTAATCGTACCAGAGCAGATGCCCAAGATTGTTGAGCTACTTGTTGTCCTACAAATATACTTTAAAGTATGGGCGCTGTAGCTTAGTTGGCCAAAGCGTCTGTCTTGTAAACAGGAGATCCTGGGTTCAACTCCCAGCAGTGCCTTTTTTTTAACTTCCAAGTAAACATTTTAAAATTGACCTCTTTTTCAAAGTATCAACACTGAGTATTTGTATTGTTAATCGCAGTTATTGCTATGTATAACATGGTTCCCTTGAGACAGAAAAATACACAATGTGTGCCTTACTTTGTATATTCCCGGGTCTTCATTCTTCCAACAAAACAACAAGTATACTTATCTAAAGAAAGCCAAGATAGAATACCCAATACAACATAAATGAGGTGCTGTGGCTTAGTTGTCAATGTGGCTGTCTAGTAAACAGGAGATCCTGGTTTCAATTCCCAGCTGTGCCTGTTATTTTAACTTCTTGATAGAAAACTTAGTACTATAGAAGTAGAGCTATTAAGACAATAGACTATATGCCACAGACTTCCGTTCTGGCACTTCCTCATTCATGAGCAGGACCGCGCACTTCCGGTTAGCGGGAATGACACAAAAATAAATGACTAAATACAATTAATAAAACTTCTACATACACACCAATTATACACATATAAATCCATATAAATCTATGGCAATGTTCCCCCTACAGATAGCTGCAATAAATTGTCGCCCTAACCCCTCCTCGGAACAGCTGTACCCACCGGTGGGCGGACACAACGGAACTCACTTGTAGTGCCAGTAGCGCGCAGCTGCTTCCCGTTTCGGGTCGTTGTCATGGTCTGCTACTAGGAGCTAACGCTAACAACAACGGCAGTCGATAGGAACCGGAAGTGCGGGATGTGGCCTATATTTTAACGGAGGTACGTCACAACTACCCGTGACATATAGCCTATTATACAAATTAAATATTATGTAAGAAGATAACTTAGTTTGCTAGAGAGAAAAGAACACAGTGTGCACCTTACAGTCCACCTGTGTGTTCATTCTTACAATATATCATGTATACCTATCTAGAGAAACCCGGTATAGAATATTCAAAATTGTCCATTACAGGTGCTGTGGCTTAGTTGGTCAAAGCGCCTGTCTAGTAAACAGGAGATCCTGGGTTCAACTCCCAGCAGTGCCTAGTGGCATTTTTTTCATTTCCATTCGGTGGCTGAGCAAATAAATGCTCAGACTGGTGGCCATGCACCCATAGTTGTGTCCGCAAAACTGCAGTCTGTCACACTGTCAGCGTTGAACAGTCTTAAAGAGCTAATATTTGGACGAGTGAGAATAAGTAGCCTTTTAAAGAAGTCCAGTAAGCAAAACCTTTTTCTAAGTAGAAATTACTTTAATTGTCAAGATGTACAAAAACTTGATAGAATTATAGAAACACAGAAATCATTTAATCATGCCAGAGCAGAAGCTAAATAGTAGATTGCTGATCTAAGAACAGGTATGATGCTCAAAAATGAGGCGCTGTAGCTTAGATGGCCAAAGCATCTGTCTCGTAAACAGGAGATCCTGGGTTCAAATCCCAGCAGTGCCTATGATAATATGAGTTCCTGATAGAGAACTGTGTACTCTAGAAGTAGACCTATTACGACATTTATAAATAATTCATATTAAGTAAGAAGAAAAATTGCTTTTCTATAGGGAAAAGAGTGCACCTTATAGTCTACTTGTATGTTCATTCTTACAAAATATCATGTATACTTTTCTGGAGAAACATGGTATAGAATACTGAAAACCATCCATTACAGGCGCTGTGGCTTAGTTGGTTAAAGCGCCTGTCTAGTAAACAGGAGATCCTGGGTTCAACTCCCAGCAGTGCCTAGCATCCATCCTAAACATTCATTTGAGGCTGAGCAAATACGTGCACACATTGGTGGCCATACACCCATAAATGTGTATGCTAAACTGCTGTCTTTCACTGTTGGTTTTAAAGAGCTCAAATTTGAATGAGTGAGAAAAAATAGCATTTAAAAAAAGTCCATTTAGCAAAAACTATTTCTAGTTAGAATTTCTTTTATGTCAGAATGAACACCAACTTGCTAGAGTTACAGAAACACAGAACATTGTTTTATCATGTAAGAGCAGAGGCTAAATTGTAGGTTGCTGATCTTAATACAGCTATATTCTTCAAAAATGAGGTGCTGTATGTTAGATGGCCAAAGCATCTGTTTGGTATACAGGAGATCCTGGGTTCAAATTCCAGCATTGCCCTTGTTACTTTGATTTCTAGAGAACTTAGTTCTCTAGAAGTAGACCAATTAAGACCATTATAATAAATAAATATTATTATGTAACAAGATACAGTAACTTGTTTCTCTAGAACAAAATAATACACTGTCTGCACCTTACAGTCTTGTGTCTTGATTCTTACAAAATAACAAGTATGCTTATCTTGAGAAACCAGGGATAGAATACTCAATAACTTGCATTACAGGTGTTGTGGCTTAGGTGGTCAAAGCTTCTGTCTAGTAAACAGGATTTCCCAGGCTCAAGTGCCAACAGTTCCTAGCATCTTTCCTAAAGGTTCATTAGTGGCTGGGCAAAATAATGCCAGACTGGTGGCCATGCACCAGTAGATGTGTCTGGAAAACTGCAGTCTGTCACTGTTGAACAGTCTTAAAGAGCTCAAATTTGGATGAGTGAGCCAAATTTTCAGTTTACGAAAGTGAATTAAGCAAAAACTATTTCTAGATAGAAATTACTATAAATGTCAAGACGAACAAATACTTGTTAGAATTACAGAAACACAGCAAATAATTTAATCGTACCAGAGCAGATGCCCAAGATTGTTGAGCTACTTGTTGTCCTACAAATATACTTTAAAGTATGGGCGCTGTAGCTTAGTTGGCCAAAGCGTCTGTCTTGTAAACAGGAGATCCTGGGTTCAACTCCCAGCAGTGCCTTTTTTTTAACTTCCAAGTAAACATTTTAAAATTGACCTCTTTTTCAAAGTATCAACACTGAGTATTTGTATTGTTAAACGCAGTTATTGCTATGTATAACATGGTTCCCTTGAGACAGAAAAATACACAATGTGTGCCTTACTTTGTATATTCCCGGGTCTTCATTCTTCCAACAAAACAACAAGTATACTTATCTAAAGAAAGCCAAGATAGAATACGCAATACAACATAAATGAGGTGCTGTGGCTTAGTTGTCAATGTGGCTGTCTAGTAAACAGGAGATCCTGGTTTCAATTCCCAGCTGTGCCTGTTACTTTAACTTCTTGATAGAAAACTTAGTACTATAGAAGTAGAGCTATTAAGACAATAGACTATATGCCACAGACTTCCGTTCTGGCACTTCCTCATTCATGAGCAGGACCGCGCACTTCCGGTTAGCGGGAATGACACGAAAATAAATGACTAAATACAATTAATAAAACTTCTACATACACACCAATTATACACATATAAATCCATATAAATCTATGGCAATGTTCCCCCTACAGATAGCTGCAATAAATTGTCGCCCTAACCCCTCCTCGGAACAGCTGTACCCACCGGTGGGCGGACACAACGGAACTCACTTGTAGTGCCAGTAGCGCGCAGCTGCTTCCCGTTTCGGGTCGTTGTCATGGTCTGCTACTAGGAGCTAACGCTAACAACAACGGCAGTCGATAGGAACCGGAAGTGCGGGATGTGGCCTATATTTTAACGGAGGTACGTCACAACTACCCGTGGCATATAGCCTATTATACAAATTAAATATTATGTAAGAAGATAACTTAGTTTGCTAGAGAGAAAAGAACACAGTGTGCACCTTACAGTCCACCTGTGTGTTCATTCTTACAATATATCATGTATACTTATCTAGAGAAACCCGGTATAGAATATTCAAAATCATCCATTACAGGTGCTGTGGCTTAGTTGGTCAAAGCGCCTGTCTAGTAAACAGGAGATCCTGGGTTCAACTCCCAGCAGTGCCTAGTGGCATTTTTTTCATTTCCATTCGGTGGCTGAGCAAATAAATGCTCAGACTGGTGGCCATGCACCCATAGTTGTGTCCGCAAAACTGCAGTCTGTCACACTGTCAGCGTTGAACAGTCTTAAAGAGCTCATATTTGGACGAGTGAGAATAAGTAGCCTTTTAAAAAAGTCCAGTAAGCAAAACCTTTTTCTAAGTAGAAATTACTTTAATTGTCAAGATGTACAAAAACTTGATAGAATTATAGAAACACAGAAATCATTTAATCATGCCAGAGCAGAAGCTAAATAGTAGATTGCTGATCTAAGAACAGGTATGATGCTCAAAAATGAGGCGCTGTAGCTTAGATGGCCAAAGCATCTGTCTCGTAAACAGGAGATCCTGGGTTCAAATCCCAGCAGTGCCTATGATAATATGAGTTCCTGATAGAGAACTGTGTACTCTAGAAGTAGACCTATTACGACATTTATAAATAATTCATATTAAGTAAGAAGAGAAATTGCTTTTCTATAGGGAAAAGAGTGCACCTTATAGTCTACCTGTATGTTCATTCTTACAAAATATCATGTATACTTTTCTGGAGAAACAAGAATACTGAAAACCATCCATTACAGGCGCTGTGGCTTAGTTGGTTAAAGCGCCTGTCTAGTAAACAGGAGATCCTGGGTTCAACTCCCAGCAGTGCCTAGCATCCATCCTAAACATTCATTTGAGGCTGAGCAAATACGTGCACACATTGGTGGCCATACACCCATAAATGTGTATGCTAAACTGCTGTCTTTCACTGTTGGTTTTAAAGAGCTCAAATTTGAATGAGTGAGAAAAAATAGCATTTAAAAAAAGTCCACTTAGCAAAAACTATTTCTAGTTAGAATTTTATGTCAGAATGAACACCAACTTGCTAGAGTTACAGAAACACAGAACATTGTTTTATCATGTAAGAGCAGAGGCTAAATTGTAGGTTGCTGATCTTAATACAGCTATATTCTTCAAAAATGAGGTGCTGTATGTTAGATGGCCAAAGCATCTGTTTGGTATACAGGAGATCCTGGGTTCAAATTCCAGCATTGCCCTTGTTACTTTGATTTCTAGAGAACTTAGTTCTCTAGAAGTAGACCAATTAAGACCATTATAATAAATAAATATTATTATGTAACAAGATACAGTAACTTGTTTCTCTAGAACAAAATAATACACTGTCTGCACCTTACAGTCTTGTGTCTTGATTCTTACAAAATAACAAGTATGCTTATCTTGAGAAACCAGGGATAGAATACTCAATAACTTGCATTACAGGTGTTGTGGCTTAGGTGGTCAAAGCTTCTGTCTAGTAAACAGGATTTCCCAGGCTCAAGTGCCAACAGTTCCTAGCATCTTTCCTAAAGGTTCATTAGTGGCTGGGCAAAATAATGCCAGACTGGTGGCCATGCACCAGTAGATGTGTCTGGAAAACTGCAGTCTGTCACTGTTGAACAGTCTTAAAGAGCTCAAATTTGGATGAGTGAGCCAAATTTTCAGTTTACGAAAGTGAATTAAGCAAAAACTATTTCTAGATAGAAATTACTATAAATGTCAAGACGAACAAATACTTGTTAGAATTACAGAAACACAGCAAATAATTTAATCGTACCAGAGCAGATGCCCAAGATTGTTGAGCTACTTGTTGTCCTACAAATATACTTTAAAGTATGGGCGCTGTAGCTTAGTTGGCCAAAGCGTCTGTCTTGTAAACAGGAGATCCTGGGTTCAACTCCCAGCAGTGCCATTTTTTTTAACTTCCAAGTAAACATTTTAAAATTGACCTCTTTTTCAAAGTATCAACACTGAGTATTTGTATTGTTAATCGCAGTTATTGCTATGTATAACATGGTTCCCTTGAGACAGAAAAATACACAATGTGTGCCTTACTTTGTATATTCCCGGGTCTTCATTCTTCCAACAAAACAACAAGTATACTTATCTAAAGAAAGCCAAGATAGAATACGCAATACAACATAAATGAGGTGCTGTGGCTTAGTTGTCAATGTGGCTGTCTAGTAAACAGGAGATCCTGGTTTCAATTCCCAGCTGTGCCTGTTACTTTAACTTCTTGATAGAAAACTTAGTACTATAGAAGTAGAGCTATTAAGACAATAGACTATATGCCACAGACTTCTGAAATATATTTCTATCAGTATTACATTACACTCATTATGTTCCATTATTTGTATTCACTTAATTCTGCCTTATAATGTGAAATGTGACACAAGACAGAACGTTTTTCTCTCGGGCTTTGTTTTCACTAGGGAACAGTTACACGCCTGCACATACACAGACATAACACTGGATGATTGACATACAGAGCTGATAGTTTGTTGACAGAAAGGAGGGTCACGTGGTAGTGTAGGTGGTTCCAGGGCGGTCCTGAAGCAGTCCAAGGAGGTTCCAGGGTCCAAGGAGGCGGTGACGACATCCAGGGTTTTATAACCGTGGCCCTGCCTTTGAAGATGTGTGTGTTGGACTGTGCTGGAGTCAGGTCTGTTGGTTGCTGTAAGGTTTATTCTTATATGTACAATAAACCTACATAAAATTTGCACATTCGTTTCAGAGCTTCCTTCAACCTTTTGAATTCGCAACAATTTGGTGACCACCGACGCTGAGAGGTTTGCAGTTTCGTCTGAAACGAGAGATGATTTGGAGGGTTTCCCCCCCCCCACCGCCGACAGAGACGAGCACGCGCGCAGTCAACAACCGGTGATTCACAGAGGTGAGCAGGACTCCTCTTACACAAAACGTCTGCGTTTGGACACACTAAATTATTTGTTGACTGAGGGCTGTTTGTCTCCAGGTGGGCCAGTGGTTTATAATGTTAGCAGCTAAAAGTAAAAAAAAAAAAAAACGTGAACTACTGTTGGTATTTCATTTGAATGTGCATTTTTTTGCGGTTTTTGTACATGTAAGTAAGGTGAAGAGCACATAAGTCCCACACACGCGTAGGGATAATTTACGAGTGCCTTAAGTTGCCCTTCCCCCACATCCCCGTTCTATGAGCTCCGGCCTGTCGGCTGGGAGACACTTTTCCTTTGGACTCCGGGAAACCGTGGGGTCGAGGCTTCATCGTGAACTCCGGGCATCTGTCGCCGTCGAGTCACAGGGCTTTCATCCGACACACGGTTTTGCCGTTCAGAGTGGATTGCCACTCCGGGTTCACAGGTCGCTGTGCATGTGATTAAAGTTCGCATCCGGGACTGTGATCGCTGTTAAGAGTCACATTTTTCCTCCCCTTCCCCGTTAAAGTCGATTACCGTATTTTCCACTGTATAGGTCGCACCCATTTTTTTTTAAAGATAACTTTCTTATCTTTTTATTATTTTTTGCTTTCTTTTCTCTCTTTATTCGAGGCTTGCGACCTGTACTCCGGAAGGTGCTGTATACACGCAAACAAGGCAACAGGGACAGATTTTTTATTTTCATTTTTATTCTCATTTATTGCATTTGTGAGTGTAAAAGCCAGGGAGACAGGAACCAGGTCTGGGGATGTGCCGAAGCAGTTTCGCAGATGCAAGCTGCTGGCTGGACCTCAGATTTATGGCTTCTAACAAGATAACACTCTCCTGTTGGTGCCTGACACGGAGGCAAGGAGACATCTCCTCCCCTCCTCCCTCACCCCCCCCCCTACGTGCCTGTGAACCTGCACGGCACAGAGGCCTCTTTCATCCATATAAATCTCACTGAGTTTTCTCCTGGTTCTGGTTTTGGACCTGCTAGGGAGGTCCGCCTCAAGGGTTCCGGCTGATAACAGGGAGTTTTACAACTTAATCAGCTCAGGCTGGGACTGTAAAAGTTACTTTAGTGCTACTATGGAGGACACTCCAGAGTAAAAGACTTACTTAGTTTGTCAGATTTTTATTTTTTTTGTTGCTGTGACTTTTGTTTTAAACACGCTGACCTATGCAGTACTGTATTTTTTGCAGATATGTGCTTTTCACTCTCAGTGTTAAAGGCACATTTCTGATTTTTATAGGTGAGGTTCCCGTGAACATGTTGCCTAAAGGAGTACATGCAGGGTTAATCTCACGCCATTAATTGTTACGTTTCCAGTTCTCATCACTTCAGCCTGGTGGGGTGCAGGTCATGTTTAATGACATATGAACAAGGCCTGTGTAATTGTGGGTTGGAGTACTTTGGTGGTTTATTTTTATTTTATTGTTTTTTTTTTATATGTATATATATATTTTTTTTTTTTCTTGGAGGACTACAGCTTGTTTGTTCTGCAGGAGCGTTCTGCCTTGGCCTTCTGACCTGCTCGACAGAGTCTGGAAGGGAGTCTTCACACAGCTGACATACTGCAGGGGGTGACTTTATTTAGGTGTTTTCTGAGGATTTCAGCTTGGCCTCTGATCAGTGAACGTTGCAGGTGTTCCATGACGACGTTTGGTTAGCAGTTAATTATTTCTACTTGGTGGTGGATTTCAGCTCTCAATTTACAATTTTCTTCCTCACCCTACAACATTCGCATTCGCATTGCACAGTACATACGTGCATTGTACATACCTAGGTACACTATACCATAGCATTGAGAGGATTGTATCTCGACTCTGGCTTTGGATCGACATTTTAGGAAAGATCACATGTTCCTTTGTCATTGACACCAGGTTTGCTAACCACCGTGACTCTGCTGAAAACTCCTGATGGCGCCTGCACTAGAATAAACTGAACTGCCATAATGCGTTGTGTTCGGCTGAGCTGCACGCTGACACCACCTGCACTGAACTGAAAATGCACTGAACTGCCGACATGCATCATGTTCAGCTAAAGCCGCAAGCTGTCATGACTCGTGCCTGAACTGTTACATGGAGTTTTCCGTTTTTTGCACCAGTTTCAACTCAAGTCTATGAACTGTGGTCTGCACCCACTGCTGGACTCTTGACATCTCCTATGGGGGCTGGAGAACTCATGACAAGTGAAAGTCAAGCTGGAAACGTCACTACCAAACTTTGCAGCCTGGCTGATGTGTCAGCTGACCATGTGATTTTCAGGTGTTGATTCATAACTTCAGTTTACTGATCAATACTATCTTTGCTATGGTAAAATCTCACACACACACATGTACACGCTTTCATTGTGACACACAGAACTGATCTCACTGACACGTGACCTGCACAGCCACACTTCTCATGGATTGTTGGATTACCATACACATTTTTGTTTTATCCTTCATGTACTCGCATTAGAGCAGTACAGTTTGGTTCTATTTTCTCCATCATGTTCGATATGGGCACCTGTTGCGTTCCTTTTTGGATGTGTGTTTGTCTTTTTCTTTTCTTTTTCCTCACCTTTTGACGGGCATAGGTAGAGAGTTTGCTGGCATGATGCAGAGAAGGAAGGTAAATGTTTTCTTTGTCCTGGAGACCGAGTGGAAGGGCAGCAAGGCTCATGGTGTTGGAGCAGGATTCAAGCTCTCTTACTATGGTGTGGATAGCGGAGGAGATTGAGTAGAGGTTGTGTTGAAGGATATGTTGACATAGGATGTAGTGGTGGTGTGACATGTGTCAAATGGGGTGATGTATCTTATGGTTGAAGTATTACGTCTGATGCTAGGTAGTTGGGTTCGGCTATTTTGAGTTTTTATTTTTTCTTTCTTGTAGTATTTCCACCTGCAGTACAGATGATGTTTGTGTTATGAGCTTCCATTATTTTCTTTGTAACAGGATGTTTTTTGTTTACCTCCTGTTTCAAAAAGGGGATGACGAATAACAAACATACTGTATAGTTAAACACACCATTTCAAATACCTAATTAGATCAACGTTTTAACTTTTCATACAGTGATGAGAGCTGGAAACAGTTATACATTTGATAAAGTTATAAAAGATCATTTTAATAAGTGCCTAAAAACAGGTTGGATCTGAATGTTTGGGGTAATTTATACAGATTTAGTGCTGACTTTTTCTTATTTTTCATTTACAGGTCAAATCTGGACTGCTGATGATCTGTCAGCCCTGTGACAGAACGTGTAAGATAAAATTGTGAATAATTTATATTTGAAAAGGGGAAATGCACTTTACAATCACATGTTTCCACAGCTGTGATGGACAAGCAGAGGAACCTTACCATAACTGGGTTTACATTCCTCCCCTTTTCAGCAGATTAATTAATGTTGAATGAATGCTTAATGTTGCAGTGTAACCAATGAAGGGAAAATCTATTTCCCTGCACCATTTTTTTATTTATCTTACAGGTTAACAGGTGGAACATGCAGCAGAGCAGAACTAATCACATTAACTAACAAACTAACCAACTAATCACTAATATATGCCAAGGTTTTCTCATTATTTGTTGAAACCTCTCAATTGTTGTTTACACCGTATGTTGAAAGGATACATATGGTTATTCTTATGCCTGTGAAGAATGACTGTGAGTTTGATCCAGGAGGTCCAGAAAGGATTGAAGGTTGTTGAGATGAATGAGTCAGACAGAATGTGAATGTTTCAGACAGATTAATGTGACTATATATATATGTTTGTGCTTGGTGAATGTGCAGTACAATAGTTGTGTGTTGATAGATTTTTGTGTGTTGATAGACTTTTGAGAAAGGTGTACAGGGTTCTCACTACTTTTCTATAGATATAATTTAGTTTTATCAATTTTAATTCTTAGATTTGAACGATAATTAGAAATGTTTTAGAGGATACATTTTAGCTGCACCTTTGTTAAGAGTAGCCTAGCGGTGAATTTTACTGATAGGAAATGTTTGTGGTAGAACATTCTGGTACAGAGAATAATATATATATATATATAGGAAATGGATGTGAATAAGATAATTGAGTTTGACAGGTTATGGAAGGATTTTTGTGTTTTCTGTTTGGATCAGATTAATCATAGATTAAGTGTTAGTTTTTGAATGTGGTCTTAGCCCTTATCACAGACATCTCTGAATAAGAGCAGTTGAGCTTTTCTCAGATATTGGATTAGTTAACAGAGTAGTGTAGGCTTTTCTCCTCACAGGTGTCTATGATGAAGAAGATGAAGAGGCCTGACAACAGTTCATATTCTTTGCTAAGGTTAACACATACCAGAAATGGAGCAGAGTATATGCAATGTTTTGAAGTTTGTTAAGAGTTGATAAATCAATTTTGGGTAATTTAAGGGTTTTTGAGAAAGTATTGGATTTATAAGGTCTGATTAAAGTCCAGTTGTTTTTTATTGAACGCCTTTTTAAAGGTATTGAATTTAACTTCATTATTCCTGCATATACCCTGTAGAGGCGTGTTTGTTGATAGGAGGGACAGTCCGCTCGGTTCTTTCTTGTTTTTATTTTTATTTGTTCGTCTTTGCATCTATTTTTGTCTTGTTTGTTTTTGTCTGTTTTATTCTTGTTCATTGTTTTTGTTTGTTTTGTCTTGTTTCTATTTGTTTGTTACATTTGTTTTATTCTTTGTTTTTGTCTGTTTTATTTTTTGTTTGTTTGTTCTGGTCTTATTCTGTTTAGTTTTTCTCACCATTTAGTATTGATGCTTATTTTATATGAGGGTTTTATATTCTGGGTGGGTAACTTAGATGTAATATTGCTGTGGGTGGGAATGTTAGATATTTCCAATGTGTATCAAGTTTTTAATTGCATTCTCACATAGAACATATAGGATTTTGTTGACATGATGTTTGTCATGTCAAAAGGGGAATTGAAATATATTTCTATCAGTATTACATTACACCCATTATGTTCCATTATTTGTATTCACTTAATTCTGCCTTATAATGTGAAATGTGACACAAGGCAGAACGTTTTTCTCTCGGGCTTTGTTTTCACTAGGGAACAGTTACACGCCTGCACATACACAGACATAACACTGGATGATTGACATACAGAGCTGATAGTTTGTTGACAGAAAGGAGGGTCACGTGGTAGTGTAGGTGGTTCCAGGGCAGTCCTGAAGCAGTCCAAGGAGGTTCCAGGGTCCCAGGAGGCGGTGACGACATCCAGGGTTTTATAACCGTGGCCCTGCCTTTGAAGATGTGTGTGTTGGACTGTGCTGGAGTCAGGTCTCTTGGTTGCTGTAAGGTTTATTCTTATATGTACAATAAACCTACATAAAATTTGCACATTCGTTTCAGAGCTTCCTTCAACCTTTTGAATTCGCAACACTTCCGTTCTGGCACTTCCTCATTCATGAGCAGGACCGCGCACTTCTGGTTAGCGGGAATGACACGAAAATAAATGACTAAATACAATTAATAAAACTTCTACATACACACCAATTATACACATATAAATCCATATAAATCTATGGCAATGTTCCCCCTACAGATAGCTGCAATAAATTGTCGCCCTAACCCCTCCTCGGAACAGCTGTACCCACCGGTGGGCGGACACAACGGAACTCACTTGTAGTGCCAGTAGCGCGCAGCTGCTTCCCGTTTCGGGTCGTTGTCATGGTCTGCTACTAGGAGCTAACGCTAACAACAACGGCAGTCGATAGGAACCGGAAGTGCGGGATGTGGCCTATATTTTAACGGAGGTACGTCACAACTACCCGTGGCATATAGCCTATTATACAAATTAAATATTATGTAAGAAGATAACTTAGTTTGCTAGAGAGAAAAGAACACAGTGTGCACCTTACAGTCCACCTGTGTGTTCATTCTTACAATATATCATGTATACTTATCTAGAGAAACCCGGTATAGAATATTCAAAATCATCCATTACAGGTGCTGTGGCTTAGTTGGTCAAAGCGCCTGTCTAGTAAACAGGAGATCCTGGGTTCAACTCCCAGCAGTGCCTAGTGGCATTTTTTTCATTTCCATTCGGTGGCTGAGCAAATAAATGCTCAGACTGGTGGCCATGCACCCATAGTTGTGTCCGCAAAACTGCAGTCTGTCACACTGTCAGCGTTGAACAGTCTTAAAGAGCTCATATTTGGACGAGTGAGAATAAGTAGCCTTTTAAAAAAGTCCAGTAAGCAAAACCTTTTTCTAAGTAGAAATTACTTTAATTGTCAAGATGTACAAAAACTTGATAGAATTATAGAAACACAGA
This sequence comes from Garcialebias charrua, assembly GCA_038048925.1. NCBI lineage: Eukaryota > Metazoa > Chordata > Actinopteri > Cyprinodontiformes > Rivulidae > Garcialebias > Garcialebias charrua. The sequence continues at coordinate 14,309 of JBBPBX010072359.1, forward strand.
AATCATTTAATCATGCCAGAGCAGAAGCTAAATAGTAGATTGCTGATCTAAGAACAGGTATGATGCTCAAAAATGAGGCGCTGTAGCTTAGATGGCCAAAGCATCTGTCTCGTAAACAGGAGATCCTGGGTTCAAATCCCAGCAGTGCCTATGATAATATGAGTTCCTGATAGAGAACTGTGTACTCTAGAAGTAGACCTATTACGACATTTATAAATAATTCATATTAAGTAAGAAGAGAAATTGCTTTTCTATAGGGAAAAGAGTGCACCTTATAGTCTACCTGTATGTTCATTCTTACAAAATATCATGTATACTTTTCTGGAGAAACAAGAATACTGAAAACCATCCATTACAGGCGCTGTGGCTTAGTTGGTTAAAGCGCCTGTCTAGTAAACAGGAGATCCTGGGTTCAACTCCCAGCAGTGCCTAGCATCCATCCTAAACATTCATTTGAGGCTGAGCAAATACGTGCACACATTGGTGGCCATACACCCATAAATGTGTATGCTAAACTGCTGTCTTTCACTGTTGGTTTTAAAGAGCTCAAATTTGAATGAGTGAGAAAAAATAGCATTTTAAAAAAGTCCACTTAGCAAAAACTATTTCTAGTTAGAATTTTTTTTATGTCAGAATGAACACCAACTTGCTAGAGTTACAGAAACACAGAACATTGTTTTATCATGTAAGAGCAGAGGCTAAATTGTAGGTTGCTGATCTTAATACAGCTATATTCTTCAAAAATGAGGTGCTGTATGTTAGATGGCCAAAGCATCTGTTTGGTATACAGGAGATCCTGGGTTCAAATTCCAGCATTGCTCTTGTTACTTTGATTTCTAGAGAACTTAGTTCTCTAGAAGTAGACCAATTAAGACCATTATAATAAATAAATATTATTATGTAACAAGATACAGTAACTTGTTTCTCTAGAACAAAATAATACACTGTCTGCACCTTACAGTCTTGTGTCTTGATTCTTACAAAATAACAAGTATGCTTATCTTGAGAAACCAGGGATAGAATACTCAATAACTTGCATTACAGGTGTTGTGGCTTAGGTGGTCAAAGCTTCTGTCTAGTAAACAGGATTTCCCAGGCTCAAGTGCCAACAGTTCCTAGCATCTTTCCTAAAGGTTCATTAGTGGCTGGGCAAAATAATGCCAGACTGGTGGCCATGCACCAGTAGATGTGTCTGGAAAACTGCAGTCTGTCACTGTTGAACAGTCTTAAAGAGCTCAAATTTGGATGAGTGAGCCAAATTTTCAGTTTACGAAAGTGAATTAAGCAAAAACTATTTCTAGATAGAAATTACTATAAATGTCAAGACGAACAAATACTTGTTAGAATTACAGAAACACAGCAAATAATTTAATCGTACCAGAGCAGATGCCCAAGATTGTTGAGCTACTTGTTGTCCTACAAATATACTTTAAAGTATGGGCGCTGTAGCTTAGTTGGCCAAAGCGTCTGTCTTGTAAACAGGAGATCCTGGGTTCAACTCCCAGCAGTGCCTTTTTTTTTAACTTCCAAGTAAACATTTTAAAATTGACCTCTTTTTCAAAGTATCAACACTGAGTATTTAGATAGATAGATGGATAGATATATACTTTATTGTCCCCAAGGGGAAATTTGTCTTGGACATTGTACGCCAAACAACACTTCTGCCAACAATACAGTCACATGAACACAATACAAATTTAAAAGCATATAAAATAAAAACCCATTGCTCAGTTAAAAACACATTGCTTTTAAAAACACATTGCTTTTAAAAACACACATTGCTCAATAAGACTATAATTTGTATTGTTAATCACAGTTATTGCTATGTATAACATGGTTCCCTTGAGACAGAAAAATACACAATGTGTGCCTTACTTTGTATATTCCCGGGTCTTCATTCTTCCAACAAAACAACAAGTATACTTATCTAAAGAAAGCCAAGATAGAATACCCAATACGACATAAATGAGGTGCTGTGGCTTAGTTGTCAATGTGGCTGTCTAGTAAACAGGAGATCCTGGTTTCAATTCCCAGCTGTGCCTGTTATTTTAACTTCTTGATAGAAAACTTAGTACTATAGGAGTAGAGCTATTAAGACAATAGACTATATGCCACAGACTTCCGTTCTGGCACTTCCTCATTCATGAGCAGGACCGCGCACTTCCGGTTAGCGGGAATGACACGAAAATAAATGACTAAATACAATTAATAAAACTTCTACATACACACCAATTATACACATATAAATCCATATAAATCTATGGCAATGTTCCCCCTACAGATAGCTGCAATAAATTGTCGCCCTAACCCCTCCTCGGAACAGCTGTACCCACCGGTGGGCGGACACAACGGAACTCACTTGTAGTGCCAGTAGCGCGCAGCTGCTTCCCGTTTCGGGTCGTTGTCATGGTCTGCTACTAGGAGCTAACGCTAACAACAACGGCAGTCGATAGGAACCGGAAGTGCGGGATGTGGCCTATATTTTAACGGAGGTACGTCACAACTACCCGTGGCATATAGCCTATTATACAAATTAAATATTATGTAAGAAGATAACTTAGTTTGCTAGAGAGAAAAGAACACAGTGTGCACCTTACAGTCCACCTGTGTGTTCATTCTTACAATATATCATGTATACTTATCTAGAGAAACCCGGTATAGAATATTCAAAATCGTCCATTACAGGTGCTGTGGCTTAGTTGGTCAAAGCGCCTGTCTAGTAAACAGGAGATCCTGGGTTCAACTCCCAGCAGTGCCTAGTGGCATTTTTTTCATTTCCATTCGGTGGCTGAGCAAATAAATGCTCAGACTGGTGGCCATGCACCCATAGTTGTGTCCGCAAAACTGCAGTCTGTCACACTGTCAGCGTTGAACAGTCTTAAAGAGCTCATATTTGGACGAGTGAGAATAAGTAGCCTTTTAAAAAAGTCCAGTAAGCAAAAACTATTTCTAGTTAGAATTTTTTTTTATGTCAGAATGAACACCAACTTGCTAGAGTTACAGAAACACAGAACATTGTTTTATCATGTAAGAGCAGAGGCTAAATTGTAGGTTGCTGATCTTAATACAGCTATATTCTTCAAAAATGAGGTGCTGTATGTTAGATGGCCAAAGCATCTGTTTGGTATACAGGAGATCCTGGGTTCAAATTCCAGCATTGCTCTTGTTACTTTGATTTCTAGAGAACTTAGTTCTCTAGAAGTAGACCAATTAAGACCATTATAATAAATAAATATTATTATGTAACAAGATACAGTAACTTGTTTCTCTAGAACAAAATAATACACTGTCTGCACCTTACAGTCTTGTGTCTTGATTCTTACAAAATAACAAGTATGCTTATCTTGAGAAACCAGGGATAGAATACTCAATAACTTGCATTACAGGTGTTGTGGCTTAGGTGGTCAAAGCTTCTGTCTAGTAAACAGGATTTCCCAGGCTCAAGTGCCAACAGTTCCTAGCATCTTTCCTAAAGGTTCATTAGTGGCTGGGCAAAATAATGCCAGACTGGTGGCCATGCACCAGTAGATGTGTCTGGAAAACTGCAGTCTGTCACTGTTGAACAGTCTTAAAGAGCTCAAATTTGGATGAGTGAGCCAAATTTTCAGTTTACGAAAGTGAATTAAGCAAAAACTATTTCTAGATAGAAATTACTTTAAATGTCAAGACGAACAAATACTTGTTAGAATTACAGAAACACAGCAAATAATTTAATCGTACCAGAGCAGATGCCCAAGATTGTTGAGCTACTTGTTGTCCTACAAATATACTTTAAAGTAT
>JBBPBX010072360.1:0-18088 GCA_038048925.1 Garcialebias charrua
CACATGTAATCACCAACTGTGTCAGCACCACACATTGTACATCTTAGCATGTAATGGTACCACCAACAGAACCAGTGGTTATTTAGTATAATGGAATATATAAAGCATTTGTTGAATACACCCAAGTTTGAGCTTTTCTATAATTCTGCTTTTAATATATGCATTTTTATTCCACTGGCTCCATTGATGAGGTGCCTATGCTAATGTAGAAACACTTTTCAAAGCTTGACAACAGGGCTCTGGGTTTTTGTGAAGAATAATTCTTGTGGGTCCATCTAAGATACAAACATAAGAACGTTCTCTTCTGATTTTTGTTTAACTAATGCAGAAAGGGTACCGTATCTCTGTGTGTGTAAAACACAAATAATGCAGCATTTAAAAAAATAATTTTTGCACTATGATAAATGTATGGTTAATTGTTGAACGTTGATAACAAATAAAAGCTCAAAATGCTGAAATCTGCAGCTGTTGTGTGTTGTATGTTAATTATTTTTACATGAATCAATCTGGACTGAATCACATGTGCTTTAATAGATGCCTGTGTGCATTTGTGTGTCTATGTGTATGTGTGAGCAGGAGGGAGGGACAGACTTGCACCTTTAAAATTGTGCATGTGGAGCTGCATTGTTGTCTGTCTGTTGTGATTAACATTAACCCGAGGGCAAAAGAATGCCGTGCGTTGCTGCGCAGTCAAGCCTTTAGACGTGTCGGAAAACATTAAACTGTGACAAACATGCTGCCTGCATGTTAAAATAGGTTTGACAGATGTGCAGTTTGCTGGTTTTGACCAACAAGTGACTGATGAAATGTGTAGTTTTTATTTTATTTTTACCTCTGCTCGTTCTTCTGTTTGCTCTGATTAGCAGCAGAAAGTGTTTTTGCAATGTTTGCTTGCACACAAATCATCAGAAAAGCATAATAAATTCCATTCATTTTTTTGTTTTATTTTTTGTACACCGTTCATTCACAATGAAAGTCATTTCAGGGCACTAAATAAAAACATCCACACACATTATAAAAAAAAAACTGTTAAGACAATAAGATTTAAAATACTTTTTTTTGACTACCGTATTTTCTGGAATATAGGTCGCACCTGAATATAGGTCGCATTGTCCAATTATTGCCAAAGAATTGGAAAAATCCATATATAGGTCGCACCTGAATATAGGTTGCACCTACGTCAAAATGTGGACCGTGTTTAGCTCTGCTGCAAATGTCTGCCACAGGAGCGCACAGCAAGGCTTTTAAGAAGATTAACACTTAAAAACAATTATTTGTTTGATAAAAATTATAGCAAATATGTGTCTGAGCTGAACTTTTCTTTAATAAATGAATAATTTTAGCAGGATAAACACCTAAAAATATATATTTGTTAGCTGACATTATTGTAAGAGTGTGTCTCAGTTTAATTTTTGTTAATAAATGATTACAAATCAGCTTATTTTATAAAAAGTCATAAATAGGTTGCACCTGAATATAGGTCGCAGGGCATGCAAAAATGATAAAAAAGCCGCAACCTATATTCCGGAAAATACGGTAATTAACCTTTGTTGTTTTTTTTTTACACTAAAGAATATCAGAGTCAGAGAGAGTCAGAGAATCTTTATTGTCATTTGCACCGCATGTGGTACATGTGATGAAACGAGATTATGTACACAGGGTCCCAGTTACATTCAACAACAAAATGTAAGAGAAAAACAGTAATAACATCTAGGATTAACTAAGAAAAACATCAACTAGAAATACACTAAGCACTAATGTAATAGAAAAACATCATTACAAACAGCAGCACGAACATGAGTCTGTATGAGCAGATGGTCACAGATGAACACAGCAACAAGAAAACAGATCAGCATCAGCATGATGTGATATTTTGCAGTGATTATTCTTATTATTTATTTATTCATGAGTCTAACAGCCTCAGGGTAGAAGCTGTTCCTCAGTCTAGTGGTTCTACATTTGATGCTCCTCAACCTCCGTCCTGAGGGGAGTGGGGCAAAGAGTGTGTGCTGGGTGAGTGAGGTCTTTCATGATGCAGGTGGCTCTTCTTACTGCATCTGGAGGTGTAGATGTCTGTGATGGTGGGGAGACTGACTCCAACAGACTTCTGTGCAGCCTTCACCACTCTCTGTAGAGCTTTTCTTTCTGCAGCTGTGCAAAGTTCATTTTTAGTAAATTGACTTATCATTTTGTTAGATCATTATCAGTTTGCTGTTTGATTTGAATTGCGAGATTTTCTGTGGTTTCGAGACATAAAGGGAGGCTCCCTCACAAACAGTTAGTCAACCAACAGTCAGCCCAGTCAGAAACGACCTTTAGCTTTAATTGTTGTCATTTTTGGCTGCCTGCAGCAAACGTCTGGGGCTCAGCTGTTTGTGATATGTGGGAGAGATCAGAGTCTTAAGTCTTCACCACATATCACTCTACTGTTATTTATAAAGGATGACACTGTCCAGAATGTAGTCTGATTATTGGGAGCATCATTGTAAAGTATGAAATTCCATTAGCACCGGCAAACAGGTCTCTCTTGCAAATGAGTCATCGAGGCTCAAAGAGACTAACCTGTTACAGGTGGAATGAATTAGAATTAGATGAAGGACATTTTTATTTTGTTAGCTCACATCCACTTCTTAATAAATTCCCTAACATTCTTTACATTATATTCCATCCTGTCCATGTATTTTGAATTGTGGAAATCCTAAGACCCTAAATGTTATCCAGAACGCTGTATGAGCTTGTGTGTTTGTTTCAAAGATCTGCAATCCACAAATCTAAACTTTTGCAGCATTTCCTATAAAATATTTTAAAGTAAGCAAGACTGTTGCCTTAATTTCCAATTATTTTTATCTACCATTTAATTCTGCTCCTCTTTTTACTTCATGAAATGTTTGGTTGGAAAAAGGTTGCACATCATTATCCGCTGAGGAGCATTAAGTGCAGAACGACTAGACTGAGGAACAGCTTCTACCCTGAAGCTGTTAGACTCTAATCAAGATCATCACAGTAAAAAAGTCACTATAATACCACTTTGATTGTTATGTGCTGCTGATCTCATGCTGCTGATTTGTTTCATGGGGCTGTGTTCATTTGCACTCATCTGCTCACACAGACTCATGTTCGTGCTGCTGTTTTTTGAACAACTTGTACTTTTGTTGGATGTAACTGGGACCCTGTGTACACCATTTCGTTCCATCACATGCACCACATGTGATGGAATGACAATAAAGAACCTTGACCTTGATTATCTAGCATTTGATCAAAGCAAACAATAGCACACAATAGATTTATTCTGTTTTTTTTAATGTGTCTATTTATGTTTCCTAAGAAGCTTTATTGGCTAAAAGTGAGCAAGACCATGTGAATCAAAGTGGATAAACTCCTTAGTAACTTATCATTTAGCAGGTTCACATTTGCAGCTTTGGTTGTTCTGGAGGCTGCTGTGTTGGAAGGCATGTCCTCATGTCAGCTGCTATTAGATACAACTACAAGAGAGGCTCAGTGTGTCTGTTTCTGTCCAGATCAGGAGGCAGTATGTCTGTGCAGGAATCTTCAGTGGGTTGGACAGCAACCCGGGGAGAGTGTGTTAGATCTGGGGAGGTACGCTCTTGTGTGACCTCTCTGTGCATGTCTATGTTTAGGAGCAGAAGCTAGCGTGCTCGCTTGTTCAGGAAGTTTGCAGGAGATCTGCAGTGACGAATTGGTGGTGGCAGAGCACTGATGCAGAAGAATGTGGTGAGGGGGGAAACGAGATAATGGAGAGAAGATGTTGCTACATCTCACCATGCTCTCATATGTATGGAGCTGAGTGTCCATGGGCCAGGAAGACTTTCAATACAAAGATAGCCCACTGGCTCGCTGCTTGGTTTACATTTTTGTTTTATTAAAAAAGAAGAGGTCATGTGTTTTGTGACTGAAGGGACAGTCCCCATCTATTCATAAGGCCTCAAGGTTTTGGATCATAAATTCTTACTTTTCTGCAGCAGGAGTTTCTAACACAGCCAAATGATGTGTGCACATGCACAGAAACATGAATCTTTAGCTAATGACTTCAGGACCCGCCATACTCCATCCAATGTGCCGAAATCGTCTCTCATTGTTGCAGTTGCGTGAAAAAAATTGTGTAAATTTCTTCATAGAGCAGCTTCGCCCGCCCCATCTAGACACAAGGCTGAACTTTTTCTCACAGGTGATTGGTCAGAAGTTTGTAGGCATTTCTGTCAATGCGGAAATGTGCTTGGAGATTCAGCTGCACGACTCAACAAACGCACTAAATTAGTCAAATGGTCAAAAAAACCTGGATGGAGATTGTGCAGACATCGTGTATGGAGGAGTCAGTCTGCTGAAAAGTGTGGCACTTTATTCATGATAGATTAGCAGGTACAGAGTGGAGACTGATGGGAAGAAACCCATGCAGTGACATATACTGCAGTGGGAGGAGTTTCCTAGGAGCTCTGCTTCTGCGTCTCATGGATGATGAAAGTGCAAAAACGAACGGCCCACAACCACATAACCATGAGTCGACTGTTCGGCTTCGGAGGGAGTATGTTGGGCCCTTTAATCCGTCCTGGGTTCAATCCCCAGTTGGACCTGGGGTCTTTCTGTGTGGAGTTTGCATGTTCTTCTTGTGCTGGTGTGGGTTTTATCTGGGTGCTCCAGTTTCCTCCCACTGTCCTTGGCTGCGCCTAGAAATTCTGTCCATAAAAGTTATGAACAGAATCGGTGACAAAGGGCAACCTTGGCGGAGTCCAACTCTCACTGGAAACGAGCCTGACTTACTGCCGGCAAAGCGGACCAAGCTCTGACACCGGTTGTACAGGGACCTAACAGCCCTTATCAAAGGACCTGGTACCCCATACTCCCGGAGTACCCCCCACAGAACCTCCCGAGGGACGCGGTCGAATGCCTTTTCCAAGTCCACAAAGCACATGTAAACTGGTTGGGCAAACTCCCATGTACCCTCCAGGACCCTGATGAGGGTGTAGAGCTGGTCTAGTGTTCCACGACCAGCACGAAAACCACACTGTTTCTCCTGAATCCGAGGTTCGACTATCCAACGGACCCTCCTCTCCAGAACCCCTGAATAGACCTTACCAGGGAGGCTCAAGAGTGTGATCCCCCTATAGTTGGAACACACCCTACGGTCCCTCTTTTTGAATAGGGGAACCACCACCACAGTCTGCCAATCCAAGGGAACTGCCCCCAATGTCCACGCGATATTGCAGAGTCGCATAAGCCAACACAACCCCACAACATCCAGGGCCCTAAGAAACTCCGGGCGAATCTCATCCACCCCTGGAGGCTTGCCACCGCGGAGCTTTTTAACCACCTCGGTGACCTCAGCACCAGAGATTGGAGAGCCCGACCCAAAGTCCCCAGGCTCCGCTTCCTCAGTGGAAGACGTGCCAGTAGGATTGAGGAGGTCTTCGAAGTATTCCGCCCACCGACTCACAACATCCCGAGTTGAGGTCAACAGCACGCCATCCCCACCATAAATGGTGTTGGTCGCGTACCGCTTTCCCCCCCTGAGACGCCGGATGGTGGACCAGAATCGCCTCGAAGCCGTACGGAAGTCATTCTCCATGGCCTCTCCGAACTCCTCCCACGCCCGAGTTTTTGCCTCAGCAACCACCCGAGCCGCATGCCGCTTGGACTGCCGGTACCTATCTGCTGCTTCCGGGGTCCCACAGGCCAAAAAGGCCCAATAGGACTCCTTCTTCAGCTTGACAGCATCCCTCACCGCCGGTGTCCACCACCGGGTTCGAGGGTTGCCACCACGACAGGCACCAACAACCTTGCGGCCACAACTCCGATAAGCTGCCTCGACAATAGAGGCGCGAAACATGGCCCACTCGGGCTCAATGTCCCCCGCCTCCCTCGGAACGTGTTCAAAGCTCTCCCGGAGGTGGGAGTTAAAGCTCCGTCTTACGGGAGACTCTGCCAGACGTTCCCAGCAGACCCTCACAATACGTTTGGGTCTGCCAGGTCTGACCGGCATCCTCCCCCACCATCGGAGCCAACTCACCACCAGGTAGTGGTCAGTTGACAGCTCCGCTCCTCTCTTCTGTTCCTTAATATCCAAACCAATTTACTTCCATCTCAGGGTAGCAATTTGGGCCTTTTTTTAGACCTTTGCAAGACTTTTAAATGTTTTCCAAAAGCATGCATCAATTAAAATATTAAATTTGATGTGCCAATTTGTCTTCCAATATCATTTTTACAGGACTGAATATCATTCAGACACAAACACTATTTCAGTGCTTCAGAACTACTTCTCTTTTCTGCAGGCATACAGGCATAGAGTGAATGTTGAACCTAACAGTTGGAGGTGATCTTTGCTGAGTGTTTAAGCCCAGTTTTTATTTTCTTAGACGTTCGAGACTTGTGAAGACACTGCAGTGGGGCCTGCTCTTTGCTGGTTTTTGATGTAGGTTTGGTGCATTAGAGCCTTTACTCTTCAGAGGTAACATTGGGGACATTTTAAGTGTAGCAGATGTTTATGTTATAGTTGAATGCTGTTGCACTGCTTGTACATGTAATGGCAATGACAAATGCTATGTTGGATCTTCCACCTCTGGCTATGGAAGAAAAAAGAACAATAGTAAATTATTATTTGGTCTTTCTTGGGATTTACTATAGGGGGTGTGGAAAGCAATTCCTGGGAAACAAAGTACTAAGACATGAGTTGTCCCCTTTCTTTCACTCAAAAACCATAATTTAGAACAATCATTCTTTAAAAAAGATATGCTTACATGTGAATGTTTCATATATTTTCTCAAAAGTCTTGTCTCAAATATACTTTTGATAGACTGACATTGTTTGTTTGAAGTTCATCTTTCAAATGATGATCTTTTATTAAGCCAGGAGCAGAACAATAAGCATGTGGTAGGAGGAGAAATTTCAGTGTATCTAACAAGCAGACAAGTTGAATAGAAAGTATTGAACAAAAAAAATCTATCTAGACCAACCACTTTAACGTCCTAAGGCACAACTGATTTAAAGTCTCCCCCAGTCTTGTTGCAACCAACTTTTGAATTCAACAATAGGCTTCATATAGAAGTTGGATTGATTTGCACGTTTTTGCTTTACTTCTTTTGTATTGTTCAGAGTACCGGTAGGTAGTATATTTGTAGAAAACATTAGCAATTCATACCACACATACTAAAACTTATTCCTTCTGTAATAATATAGGGGTGATCAGTTTTACTGATTTACCTATACACTAGATGTAAATTGAGCAGGGTTTAGACTGACACAAATTATCATCAAATTTCATGGGTTCTCTCTTTTTCAGAATAAATTATAAATCTGTTACTAGGTGATGAGATGTAAATCGCATGAAACGTTAATTTAGTCTGTTGGAGCTCAGTCCCCCCACCATCACAGACATTTACACCTCCAGATGCAGGAAAAGAGCCACTTGCATCATGAAGGACCCCACTCACCCAGCACACACACTCTTTGCCCCACTCCCCTCAGGACGGAGGTTGAGGAGCATCAAGTGTAGAACCACTAGACTGAGGAACAGCTTCTACCCTGAGGCTGTTAGACTCATGAATAAATAAATAATAAGAGTAAACACTGTGAAATATCACATCATGCTGATGCTGATCTGTTTTCATGTTGCTGTGTTCATCTGTGACCATCTGCTCATACAGACTCATGTTGGTGCTGCTGTTTGTAATGATGTTTTTTTTATTACATTAGTGCTTAGATGGAGGATGGAGGCAGTGAGGAGGGGTAATAATTTGATGTGTTTAACCAGGAAAAGCACACTCTTCATTGGCTTGAGCTAGACTCTCATCCGCGATGAACAACGACTTTTACCTTTGTGAAGATTTCTTGTCTCGACTCCGGTAAAGTTGGTTAGCCTCAACGTACACGGACCGTCCGTCCGGCTCACGTTACTCAGGCTTCAGCTCGTTCATTTTCCAGCGGCTCCATGAGATCCGCGTCTACCTACACGGAGTAGTGGCACAGGTTCCGGTTTGATTTTCAAGATAAAAGATTCCTCGAAGGAAAATTCATTCAAAGTTGAGCGGTACGCTCGGTTTGGTTTCACAGCAGGAGTGCTGTGAAACCCTGCTACCGAACGAGGTCGTTAGCATCTGATCGACATTCCTACAGCTGTATAGGAGAAGAAACTTCCAGCTCAGTTCTCTCCTTAGACTGTAGGATCAAGCAGGAAGTCAGGATCTTTGAAGCTGACTTGACCCAGAAAGGTAGCTCTTCCTGATTGGCCAGTGGCCCCAGGAGGAGGCGTAAATGACATCAGAGGAAGAGGTCAAGTGTTAGATTAATGTCAGAAATGAAAGATAAAAGTGTTAGTTTTTTAAACGCCAGCATTTATGATAAAACTGATTCATTTTATGATAAAGCTGATTAAAACCATCTTAGCTCATTAACAACACTGTTGACCTGGCACTTGCGATTAAAACAATGTCATTACAGCATCACATTTGAAACCTTACTGATGATAATAACAAAACCAGAGATTATTCTTCATGATTATTAATTAGGACAATAATAAAGAGTGGAAAGAGTCTCTTGTTGAAGTGATTAGTGTCCTGGATTCAAAACTGAATGAGAAAACAGCGTCACTGTATCTTCACTGTATCTTTATCTTGGTGTAAATTGTCATACTCTTATTCCACTATGCAAAAAACTCAGGACAGTGTTAGTTTTACTATTTTATGCTTATGTCAATTATTATATGTTTCAGTGTTTCAATGTTTAGATGTTTACTGTTGCACCGAGGGACTGAGAGAAACGCAATTTCGGTCCTGTGTATGTCCTGTACAGTACATATTGCAGATCTGACAATAAAGTTGACTTTGACTTTTGACTTTGACTTCACTGCAGGTTTTAGAGGAAAAATGCATCATGATCACCATTTGAAATAACATTGGATTTTCAGCTTGAATTAAACAGTTTGAATTAAACAGTCTTTGACTATCAAACATTTAATTCAATGATGCTCACATACCATACCATACCATACCATTTTATTTATAAAGCACTTTAAACAGGAACAAGTCCACACCAAAGTGCTGGACAAACAAACACGCAACAGGCAACACAGACAATGAAGTACAACACGAAAAACATAAAAGCATTGCAGATCATAAATCAAACGATCCAATACAAATCAGCTGGCATTGAAAGCGATGGAGTAGTAGTGAGTTTTTAACCGGGATTTGAAAACCGAGAGGGAGGGGGCCTGTTAACACATAACACAAGGTTATTCATTTGACATAATTGAATTAACACAAAATAAAAGTAAAGAGAGTCTCTTGTGACTTATTTGTGTTTTGATTCAAATTATTAAAATAAACAGTGGTAAATCAGTGAAAGGTGCTTCAATACAGTTCAGAGTGTGAAAAGGTGTAAATCCAGTTCAGAGATGAAGGTCTGTATCACTACACTTTTAATTCACCTGCAAGTTTCTGCCTCACAGTGGAAAGTTTTAAAGATATTATCCTGAACTGAATTTGCTGTTTGTATTGCAGTTGAATAAGAAGCAGATGGGCTGTCCATCCATATTTCTTTGGTACCTTTGTGTCAAGAAGTTTCTGCAAACAGGCCTTGCTGCTGGAAGTTAACAGATGTCTCATTTGTGATGAGCTGTGATGGGAATATCAAGTGTAGCAGCCTGCATGGTGCTAGCTGGCTGCTGTAGCATGATGGCAGGCTGTTCACTAAGTGCTGCCCGGTGGGAGAGATCAGCTTTCTCTTACACTTGCCCTACCCCGACACCAAATAGCAAATCACAGAATGACCTAACTTCATTACGTCACAATGAGTCATGAATGTCCTGCAGTCAGCACAGTCAGCTGTTTTGTTGATGCTTCAAATGGAAGAGATGTGTTATTAAAAAAAACATTTAAAGATGGGTTCAAGCTGCACACATGAGAATGCAGTCATTTGCACATTGCCCAGTGTTACGTGCCATGTTATGACAATAAGACTATCAATGCATGCGAAGTTTTGATTTATTTTAGGTTTGGTTTTGATCGCTAGTATCTGCTTCTTTGATCAAGGAAAGTTTGGGAAAGACTTGGATTCGCTATTGGTTATTTATTTTAAAGGAATCCTTTTAATAAACAAGAAAAAAAATTAATGCATCCAGGTTAGCCAGCGGTTAATGATTTTGGAGGTCCTTTTACCTGATGGATAAACCAAACAGAGTTTTCATTACACTCTAAAGTTCTTTTCACAAAAACAAACTAATATTTTTATTACTTCCAGTGGGAACTGTGCAAAAACTACAGATGCATCTAAAAAAAATTATAATATCGGGAAAAAGTTCAAGAGAGAGAGAGTTTGCGCCACATGTGGTACATGTGATGAAACAAGATTATGTACACAGGTACCCTGCCCCAGCGAAATGCAGCAAATTTGACCATTAAAGTGACTGCGTCTGAGACACACCTTTACCAATTTTGAGCAAACAAATCATTGTTTTTAAGTGTTAATCTTGTTAAATTATTGCTAAAGTCCTCCTGTGCATGCTCCTGCGGCTGCCATTTGGCAGCCAATTATTTTTGGCACAACACTGGCCCACATTTCCGGGTCTTCAGCGGTGACGCGTAACAAATGCGATGCGTCAGTGGTGACGCATAATAGATGCGACGTATGTGGTGAAGTTACATATTTATGGATTTTTTCACTTTTTTTAGACATATTTGGACTGATATGACTTATAGGGCGGTGCGACAGGTACGGCAGAAAATATGGTATACTCAACATCAGCCAGTCTCTTTACACCTCCACAGCATTGAGACCTGTTGTGTAGATTGCAAAAAGTACAAAATCCACTGCACACATCTTGGCATTAACAGTATCCTCAGTTAAGCTTAATGATATTTCTGCTTTCTACCATTAAATGACTGATAAAAATCAAAATTCATTAAGTGGTTTATTTATCCCTTGCACATTTGAACTGTTTGTTAATATAGTGCGTTGTTAAACTACAATACATGTCTTAGATAAGACTTTTTTTCCTCAAAAATCTGAATATAAACATCTTTCAAACTTTAAGCAAATCTAAGATTCATCAAGCACTGAGGCATTGTACAGTTTTAGTAGGCTGGGTGTTTGTTCAATCCTCAAATAATCCATAAATAATGTTCTTTGATAAACGTATGGAAGATTTTTTTAACACCTAATTTGACCAGGAAACATCACTTGCACTTACAGGAGAAGTGTATAACAGCTTGTCGGTAATGATTTGTTCTGTGTGTTGGGTGTGATTGACATCTGACCAGAGACCTCCAGCGGGCTCAGTCTTCATTTGCCAAGTCTGTCTTGACTGTCATCCTCAATTTAGAAGCAGCTCTTTCTCCCAGCGGTATGACCAACACCCTGGTTTTACCCTTGTTCAGGGAGAAGCACAACTGCTCTGAACTGCCACTTAAAGGTTAAAGATTTGCCAGATCGGTTTTGTCTATACCAGATTTATTATACAGTTAAGCATGCAAATTGTAGGTCTTCTTTTTTGAGTATTTAGTTTTCTTTGTGCCAAACGAGACAACTGCTCTTTCCTCTGCATTTCAGCATGTAAGACTATTAAATTGTATCACACCAGAGTAGGCTAATGTGTGCGCTGGGTGTGTTTCAGTGAGCCGCAGTGTGCCAGCAGAACTGCAGAACTGTTGATGCTGCAGAGGGCCATCAGGTTGACCAGCTTGAGCCAAAAGGCCTGCCAACTGTCGAGGGGAGACAGCCTGGGAGGGTGTTGGAGTGTAGGAGGACGATGACTGACTAGACGAAGATGAGACAAGAGTTGATTTGAGACAGAAGAGATGGAGAGAAAGGCAGAGGTTCGGCATGTCTTGAATTGGATTTGACAAGCGAATAAGTACAATCACAACCTTGCAGCTTCCAGGATGTGTTCTTGCTGCAGCACCAGTGGTGACAGATGTTGATGCCTCCAGTCAGCGCTTCCTGCTCAGTAATGAACAGATGTGTTATTAAGGAAACACAATTAAGTCAGTGGAACAGTTAGCATACAGACAGAGGCAAAAATAGTGAAACGAGGCGCACTAGCCTGAAGGTACATACAACACTTCAATCCTACTCTTGGTCATTTTCCTAATGCAATTCCAGTGTTGGAGTCAACATTTCTCGCTGTCAGCAGACGAGTAACGCTGATCTGTATTATTGGTTTAATATACTTCATATCATCTCAAATAATATTTATTGTTACAGCTCAGCAAGAAAAGTAATTGGCTTTTTTTGCCTGATTTGTAATTCTTACATTCTGGTCTCACATACAGTATCTACATGAAAGTTTGTGCCATGTGATCAGCATCAAACCTTGTTAGGCATTCAAACTGACAATTGAGTCAGAATGGTTTTATACAGATTTAACTAAAATGAAGAGTATAAAAGTATTTATACCTCCTCATCCTGGGTTTTTAAATTCTTCCAGATCATTGTACAAACTTAAAGGTTCTGATTAAAAGTTAGTGTAAGCCTGGAAATTTGACAGATTCAAAACACCTAAATGTACTGGATTATAACGTTTACGATTTAATTTGTGAGGGACCGCTGTTGATTTATTAGTTTTTTTGTCCCGTCACATCAGTGTTGTTCAAGTCCACACTTTAAAGGGACCAGCTCAGAGCTCGGAGAGATTCAAACTGTAATGCTTTATATGAATTCAACCTGGGGGAGATGACTCCAATAATCACTGTCAGCTTTGGCCACATCCAGTCTTCCCATCATGTTCCATCTCCTCAGAATGGTCTAAATCACACGTGTCAAACTCAAGGCCCGGGGACCAAATGTGGCCATTGTTGACATTTTACCTGGCCCCCAAGATGATATGTGAAACGTATCTTTGATTATGATGTCAGAAGCACCAGCCTGGCTCGTTGCTGACTCACTGACTTGCTGCTGGAAGACGTTCTTGCTCGGCTTTCCCAGGTTAATAACTCATACACTGATCTTGTGCCTTTTCAGGATGATGAAGCCTTTCATCCTTTTGCCCTTGACTTATTGATGACACTGTCGGGAAGCTTGGGCTCAGATCGGTATATTTCCAGTGCCCTCATCTGCTCCATCGTTCACTTAGAGATGTTGCCACAGTTTCTGCTTCTTCTTGTGTTTATTAGCAATTAGCAAACAACTGGTGCATTACTGCCACCAAATGATAAGGAGTGAGGATCAGAACAGCCACCTCAAACAAAATAATAATAATATTAAACTTTATTTGTATAGCACCTTCCTACATTGCCTTGCATTGACCAAGGTGCTTAACAGAATAGAAAATATAAAAATAGGTACAATAAATCAGTGAAAATAAAAACAGCAGCAACAAAAGGAGGCAGTGGAAATAAAAATACTAAATACCAAAATACCAAAAGTAATAAAAGTTACAGATTGAAAGCTTTTTTAAACAAGTGGGTCTTCAGTCTGGTTTTGAACAGAGTCATGGTGAATCCAGACCGAATGCGTTTTCTACTGCAGGAACGTCCAGTTTACATGCAAAGTCAATGGTGGACGCACCTCCAGGCGCCTCCTGGCGTCTTGCGTCACGTCGCGTGCGTGTTGAGCGTGCTGGAGAGCTTTTTCCGTGCACGTGAACCCGCGTCAACCTCCAAAGCACGCCTCCAACATGCTGAAGATTTCGCCGTTCAACTTTCAAACGCCGCTCAAACTCTACCCGATTGGTTGGTGTGTCAACCAATCAGGGAGAGTCGGGGGAGAAGAGAGGGGGTCAGGGGGAGAGTCCCTATGTGACGCGGAAACCAGTGACGCGGAAACCATTGCGCATGTGACGTATTGTTTGTGGAACACAGAAAAAACCCGCGGAGTCATGGAATATGGAAGAGAAACTCATTGTAGCTGTGTGTTCGCGACAATTCCTTCACAACCAGTCAAGTCTGCTCCACAGAGACAGAAATAAAGAGCTCCTCACCTCGCGGAGTGCATTGACGACTCGGTACACCGGTAAGCTCCTCCCCCACACCCCCGCAGCAGCAGGGTTGCCAGATAAACATGAATTTTATTTTTTTATTTTTTTATTTTTACCCCTTTTCAGTGCAAATGTTCACTAAACTCAACACATTATTAATCTTATCAGACCCTCACGCAGCAAATATGACAGTTTGGGTAAAAAAAATAAAAAATAAGCAACAGTACTAGATGATTAATTAATTCTTATCTGGCAACCCTGCGCAGCAATTTTCTGGGTAGTTTCGCTTCTGGCTTTTTGGTCTGGACACAAAGTGCGTCCACTTGCGTGCGTGTCGAGCTTTTTTGCAGTTGAAATCGCGTTCGGTCTGGATGTACCATCAGATCAGAGGTGGCACGCAGCTCAAGGGGGAGACTGTTCCAGGCTTTTGGGCCGGCAACAGAAAAGGACCGGTCTCCCCATTGTTTGTACCAAAACAATGGCAACACAACGGTTCAGTGGTTATCATTGTTGCCTCACAGCAAGAAGGTCCTGGGTTCAATCCCTGGTTGGACCTGGGGTCTTTCTGGGTGGAGTTTGCATGTTCTTCTCGTGCTTGCGTGGGTTTTCTCTGGATACTCCGGTTTCCTCCCACAGACCAAAAACATGCATGTTATGCTGCCTTCAGGCCCAGGCCTCCCTTGCAAAAGGAATCTGTGATCTCAATGGAACTTGCCTTGTTAAATAAAGTTTAAATTAAAAAATAAAAATAAAAAATTCACACGGCTCACGTTCCTTTTTGACCATCTGACTGATAGCTGAACATCTCGTTGCTTTACAGCGGTATCAGAATACTTTGGTGCATTAGCACTAGAAGTCCCAGGATTTTCGACCTCCCCCCAGAAGTCCTGAAAGAGGGTCAAAAGACCCTTAGTCCAAACCAACCATTAGTGGGCCATTAGTGGGTCCACATTAGTGGGCCATTAACTGCCTTTTGTTATAAATATGCGTGCACACAACTCAGACACCCCCACCACACCAGACTGCACAAACTGCATTCCAATGTTTCCACCAGGTAAGTAAGACTCTGCTTGCACTTCCCCCCTTAGTCAGAAGAGAGGCCCTGACCTGAATTCACACATAACAGACCCTGAAGTTATCTCACAGTTGAACATTTTGGGACATCCACTGAACGGAAAGCTTTGTCTGCTCCAGAACAATTTTATGCATAAAATTGTCTTATTCTGCTGTGCTGACTATCCTGTAACTTTGATGTTCTGTCAAATAAATTATTTTGCTTACAAGTACTGTCTCTCTCCTTGTCCTTGGCACATGTATATACGGTGCGTGCCGGCACATGCAGGTGGCCCATTGCTGTGTTCTAAAACATGCTTGACCTATTGTTGTCCGTCACCTGACGGACAGACACAGGTCACATGACATGAAGTCAACTGACGGACCGACATAGGTCACACGACATGAGGTCAACTGACGGACCGACACAGGTCACATGACCTGAGGTCAAGTGACGGACCAACACAGGTCACATGACCTAAGGTCAAGTGACGGACCAACACAGGTCACATGACCTGAGGTCAAGTGACAGACCAACACAGGTCACACGACATGAAGTCAACTGACAGACCGACACAGGTCACATGACATGAGATCAAGTGACGGACCGACACAGGTCACATGACCTGAGGTCAAGTGACGGACCAACACAGGTCACATGACCTGAGGTCAACTGACAAAACGACACAAGTCACATGACATGAAGTCAACTGACGGACCGACACTGGTCACACGACATGAGGTCAACTGACGGACCAACACGGGTCACTTGACCTGAGGTCAACTGACGGACCGACATAGGTCACACAACATGAAGTCAACTGATGGAACGACACTGGTCACTCGACATGAGTTCAACTGACGGACCGACACAGGTCACATGGCATGAGGTCAACTGACGTACCGACACAGGTCACACGGCATGAGGTCAACTGACGTACCGACACAGGTCACATGACCTGAGGTCAACTGACGGACCGACACAGGTCACATGACCTGAGGTCAACTGACTGACCGACACAGGTCACATGACCTGAGGTCAACTGACGGACCGACATAGGTCACACGACATGAAGTCAACTGATGGACCGACACTGGTCACTCGACATGAGGTCAACTGACGGACCGACACAGGTCACACGGCATGAGGTCAACTGACGTACCAACACAGGTCACATGACCTGAGGTCAACTGACACAACGACACAGGTCACATGACATGAAGTCAACTGATGGACCGACACAGGTCACACGGCATGAGGTCAACTGACGTACCAACACAGGTCACATGACCTGAGGTCAACTGACACAACGACACAGGTCACATGACATGAAGTCAACTGACGGACCGACACAGGTCACATGACCTGAGGTCAACTGACGGACCGACACAGGTCACAGGACCTGAGGTCAAGTGACGGACCAACACAGGTCTTATGACCTGAGGTCAACTGACAAAACGACACAGGTCACACGACATGAAGTCAACTGACGGACCGACACAGGTCACATGACCTGAGGTAAACTGACGGACCGACATAGGTCACATGACCTGAGGTCAAGTGACGGACCAACATATGTAGCCCACTGAAAGGGACCGGGGGATTTAGAAGCCAAGTTCACTTGCGCAAAAAAGCGCAGCCTTAGTCAAATTAGTGTGCCCCCTCCTGTGGTGCGCCAGTAATGGCCTTATTTACAAAACAAAAGCGCCTGTTAACAGCTCATTATAGGATGTTAGCTAAAATCCTTCGGGTCACTTGACCCGTCTCTGGGTTCCAAAGGTAGAAATGTTGAATGACCCTTCTCTGGGACTTCTAGTGTTAGAGTACACACACATGGTATCAATCCAAAACTGGTCTTGGTGCATCCCTAGTTATAGTTCAGTCTAAAACAAACAAACAGAAAAGCAAATATGTTATCAACAGGTCCCCACAAAGATGAAAGTATTCAGATGTGTACCAGCCTAGCCAGTCTGCATGCTCACAGCAGACAGTCTGCTCTCAATGGAAACCAGTACAGTACATTTCTTCTCTGCATGAAATACCAGCATTTTGTCATAAACGTCTCTTTGCTGCAGCCATTCACTGTTAAACTCAAAATGGAAACAACGAATGTCACCCTTTTTAGTCATGTAAAACTGCCCCTTTAAGCTCAGCTCACTCCTTCACATGCTCATTTGAACATGTGCACGAGTGATTTGAGCACCATTGAAACTCATGCACGTGGATCACTTCATGCACGTGGATCAGTTTGTCAAGGCCAACCTATTTATATGTGGGCGGAACACTCCGTAGCTTCAAAGCCTTCTCAAGGCCAAACTATTTATATGTGGGATGAACACTCCACAGATTTAAAGTGGTGTCAAGGCCAACCTATTTGTATGTGGGCGGAACACTTTGTAGTTTCAAAGCATTGGCAAGGCCAACCTATTTATATGTGGATGGAACACCCTACAGCTTCAAAGCATTGTCAAGGCCAAACTATTTATATGTGGGCGGAACACTCCGTAGCTTCAAAGCATTGTCAAGGCCAACCTATTTATATGTGGGCGGAACACTCTGCAGCTTCAAAATTTTTTGAAGGCCAATCTATTTATATATGGATGGAATACTCCGCAGCTTCAAAGTGTTGTCAAGGCCAACCTATTTATATGGGGGCGGAACACTCCGCAGCTTCAAAGCATTGTCAAGGCCAACCTATTTATATGAGGGCAGAACACTCCATAGCTTCAAAACTTTGTCAAGGCCAACCTATTTATATGTGGATGGAATACTCTGTAGCTTCATATTGTTGTCAAGGCCAACCTATTTATATTTGGGGGGGACATTCTGTAGCTATGAAGCATTGTCAAGGCCAACATATTTTTATGGGGGCGGAACACTCTACAGAGCCAATGTGTTGTCAAGGCCTATTTATATGTGTGCAAACATTCCGTAGCTGTTGTCAAGACCAACCTATTACAATCTGCAGCTTCAAAGCATTGTCAAGGCCAACTTATTTATATGTGGGTAGAACACTCCGTAGCTTCAAAACTTTGTCAAGGCCAACCTATTTATATGTGAATGGAATACTCTGTAGCTTCATAGTGTTGTCAATGCCAACCTATTTATATGTGGGG
>JBBPBX010072362.1:0-18088 GCA_038048925.1 Garcialebias charrua
GCTGTTTCCGCTCCGGACAACATGTAACATCGCTAAAACTAGTTGGCATGACAGAATAAATACAACTTGCCCGATAGCAACACATACCTGAAATATTCTCTCCATTTTGCCGAGATGTCTGTTTTCAAACGCTACTTCCTGTTTACTGTGGAAGTGCGTAACGCTGACGTCTGACGTATGGCGCTGACGTGTGACGTAATGACGCTGACGTCTGACGTAGAGACGCTTTGCGTGGCATTGCAGATGCGCTTCAAGCCAGTTAATGGAAACACTTCTGATCCTCATAATTTTAATTTACATTTTAGCGAAATTTTCTAAAATTCGCTCAGAAGCCATCCAGTCCTGGATGTCGGCCAGAGAGTCAAGAAGAGGTTGAATAGAGCGTGAGCCTCTGTGCCTCAGGGGGAAGTAAATTTGACAACCATCAGCGTAGAAATGAAAGGCTATGTTGTGTTTGCGGAAAACAGCACCTAGTGGCAGCAGGGATACCAAAAAGAGAAGGGGACCGAGGATGGACCCCTGCGGTACTCCCCACTGAAGCGCTGCAGATGTTTGACTCTAAAGCACTTCAATTGACTTTACTTGTTTTTAAATGTGCTCCAAACATTACAAGAAAGTTCATGCTCAATAATCCAGGTATCAAATCCGATAATTCTCAATCAGGTCATCTGGACAGTTTCTTTTTTAGTAGAAACGTTTCACCCTCACTCCAGAGGGCTTCATCAGTCAGAGTAGTTCCAGCACGCTGTTCCCCCACTAAGCCGTAAACAACTTATGTGGACCAACCAGTTTGCTGGAGCCCTCTAGAGTGAGGGTGAAACGTTTCTACTAAAAAAAGAAACTGTCCAGATGACCTGATTGAGAATTATCGGATAAATAAATTACATTTATGCCCAAGTTTAAGATAACATTTTCATAGTGTTTATGGTTTTAAACACGTTGAAAATCGTGGCTTTTAAAAATAGGTAATGAACCTCACAGTGAATGGTTTGCTAAAGCAAAGAAAATTTCAAAACAATTCTTAAATAAATACCATCTGTCACAAATCATGCAAAAGTTTTAAACTAAGATAATGTCATGTTGAAACCTTGAAAATAAAATTACTGGTGTGCATGATCTCATGCAATATCAAGAGATCTTGTGCATTGTGTTAGCGCTCCAAGGATGTGTGGTGAATAACTTTCAGCCTGTAGAGCATCACATTTCAGCTCAGTGTCTGTAAAACTGGCTGTTACAGACATTTTTTGTGTGTTCTAAGGTCAGCAGGTGGTGGTGCTGTGAGAATTTTAAATAATGAAATAATGGTTGGCTCAAAAACTGAACAAGAGAATTGTATTTTGTGGTGATTTATAAAAAGCTATAGCAGATCACAAGTTTAACAGAGTTCAACGCGTCTGCAGAAGTTGTAGCGGAAGTGAAATGTAAAACAGGGTGTACATCAGGGTTCATGGCTCGTGCAGATTCAGACCCACCAGCCAATCAGCTTCTAGGGAGCACTCGTGATCATGATCAGAGCGTGCACAAACCCCTAAACCAATCAAGTGACAAAGAGCTTCGAGAGCTGTACGTGCTTGATCTCCCAGATTACAAGCCACAACACGAGAGCCTTTTGATCCAGCAGTCAAAATGAAATGTCCTTATTTACAATAATATCCCTTTTATTTCCCAAATATGAAGTATTCTTTGACATATCATTTTTCATCTACACCAACCCCAATGAAGTGGGTTGACTCCAGAAATTAAATCAGTTGTACATGCACATCCATTGACTACTTTCTGAGAGTTTTACGAGATATTTAGCCAATACGACAGGTAAACAAACAAAAACAGCCACAGGCAAACACATTATCACCCTTGCATGTCCTGGACACTCGGGTGAAGAGAGGGGCGGAGCTGTCAACTGACCACTACCTGGTGGTGAGTTGGCTCCGATGGTGGGGGAGGATGCCGGTCAGACCTGGCAGACCCAAACGTATTGTGAGGGTCTGCTGGGAACGTCTGGCAGAGTCTCCCGTAAGGCGGAGCTTTAACTCCCACCTCCGGGAGAGCTTTGAACACGTTCCGAGGGAGGCGGGGGACATTGAGTCCGAGTGGGCCATGTTCCGCGCCTCTTAATTCTAGTTAACAAGCCTACATATTTCTTAAATTGTCAAACTTCTGTTTTCTTCTTACACAGTTAAAGCAAATGTGTAAACAGGAACTTACTTAAAGGAAGTAAAAATGAGAAGTAAAAGGTAGCTATAATAATTTTATGTTACATTATTATTGTTTTAAGAAGGAAATCACTTGCTTTCAGCAACAGCAGGAACTTCCTGGGCCTTTCACTACCTGCTGAGTCACAATAAATCACACCAGCTCAAGACTGAAACCGCTCAGTAGGAAGATAAAAGAAACGTTCACGCAACACAACCAACACTTTTAACTGCTGACCTGCATGAAGTGTGTGAGCTGTACAGCTTCTCTCATGGGGTTTAAAGCAACAACACAATGCTTAATTTGGTGTGCGTCATGTAATTTGTCTCACGTAGTTTTGGCAATGTCATTCTCTCTTATATCAAGAATAATTAAAGATCTGAATCCTGTGTTGAAAACTTTCGGTGAGGCAAAGAGCTACTGTACATCACTCATTCATTCGTTTAACCTTTATTTATACAGGGTAGCCTCACTAGCTAGGTTTACATGGGCAAAATTTTGTGACCGGATTGAAATGTGCTCCGATTGCATAATTAGATAGTATTCAGGGTTTCTGCGGGTTTGAACAACTCAAATTTAAGACTTTTTAAGACCTTTTTAAGACCAGTATGAATCAAATTTAAGACCTATTCACAACATATGTACACGACAGAAATGTGCAGAAGAAATGCATAATTACTTAATTACTTGAGAAGTAACTTTATTGAAAAAACTAAACGAACACATTTTACATGCAGTGTTATGAATATATGTATGTATATGATATATGTATGATATATGTATGCTTGTATGTGGACTACATACATCTGAGCTCCTCTCCCTTAGCAAGAATCTCCTCCTCAATGTTCTTCAGCTCAGCTGCTTTATCCTTGCTAGCTCTCCTCAGAACGTTTGACTTCGTTATCAACTGAGCCATCTGAGTGCCAGCCTTACCTTCAGCCCGCTCTGAAAATTTGTCTGCCCATCCATTCTAGATGTTATTACTGTTTTTCTCTTTCATTTGTTGTTGGATGTAACTGGGACCTCGTGTACATAATCTCGTTTTCATCTCATGTACCACATGCGGTGCAAATGACAATAAAGACTCTCTGACTCTGACTCTCTGACTCCATTGAAATGGACACAAGTCTCCTTAGGTCAAGAGGGTCCACACACTCCTGAGGAAAGACAAAAACAAATATGAGACTTCAGACATTGTATTCTGTCTTATTTTGACTGAGACACAGGCCTAAATTATATTCATTCATTCAACCAAAATATATCCAATTATTATTATGATAAAAACAACGAGTCATAAATGAAATTAAAAGAAGCAGAAAGAAAATATGTAATTATATCTGCTCCCTTTTTCCTCAAAAAGTTAAATTCAAGCAAAATCAATACAGTCCTCAAACAACAACTTATGTCAACAAACACATATAAAAGTTAGTAATAATACTGTATACCGTATTCACCGGAGGAAAATACGCTCCGGTGTTTAATACGCTTTGTCCAATTATTAACAATAAACCAGAAAAAAACGTACACAATACGCCTCGGTGTTTAATACGCGTCATCACCACGCGACGCGTCAGCGCCTCATTTGCCCTAATCAAGATGGCGGCGACAGAAGCAAGCGAGTACGAAGATCTTCACAAGGAAACACGGTAAAACAATTATTTCTTTGCGAGAAAAAATATATTTCTTAGCTGACTTCATAGCAGACGTGCTTCTGAGCTTAACGAAATGTTCAAATCAGCTGGATTTTTTAAAAAAAAGTTCGCTGAATTTTAGGCAGGCGCCAGGCGCTTTCTTTCTTTAAATTTAGCTAAATAAACGCTTAAAAAATATATTTCTTAGCTGACTTAATAGTAGACGTACTCCTGAGTTTAACGAAATGTTCAAATCAGCTGGATTAAAAAAAAAAAGTTCGCTGATTTTTATGCAGGCGCCAGGCGGGTCAAACCGGACGCTTTGTTTCTTTAAATTTAGCTAAATAAACGCTTAAAAATATATTTCTTACCTCACTATAGCAGACGGGCTCCTGAGCTGAACCAAATGTGAAATCAGCTGGATTTAAAAATCCGCGGTGTGGTTTATGAGTGGTATCTTGCAAACAAAAACAGCTACCGGTACATCCACAGCAGGGAGCGGGCAGCGACAGAGTCATCAGTCCGACCAAAGGAGGCTTTTTTCGGACACAGCAAGTAGAAACTTCTGGAAGTGGCCCCTCTTCCTCTTCACTCTCTGAGTCCTCTGCTGGCTGCTGCCTACAGCGCCCGTATAGCGGCCGAAACTGGTACTGCACCATTTTCGCCAAAAATGAAAAACGAAGAATCAGAGCGAAAAATGGGTCTAAAAATATGGGAAAAAATCCATAAATAATACTCTTCGGTGTTTAATACGCTGGACATTCAAATGAGCAAAAATACTGCGTATAATACACCGGAGAATACGGTACTTATAAAACACATTTACAGAAATATATAGCCTAAACAGGTTTATCAAATTTGCATCTGAAAACTAAAGCTGTCATATATGTAAACATGTTTGTTAAAAATAAAACATTTACCGGTAGGCTACCGGTACTTACTTTTACATGCTTCATTAAGTCATTAGCTGTTGAATGCCCCATGAACTGGGATCCCAGGTATCTGGACTGTACCTGTCCCTCCTCCCAAAAACGAAGGTGTAGGTCCAGCTGCTTGGTTTTGGTGGTTTGATTCAGGCTTTCATCGAACATGAGCACAAACGGTCCAGTCACTTTGGAAATTAGTTCTCTTTTTATAAAGTCTGCTAGTCCAAAGCGGGTAATGTAGGCAGTTTTATCTTTTCCACACAGATTTGGCGATGTCCGAGTCTGGAAACATTGTTTGAAACAAGTCTCCAATGTCTTCATTTGCGTTGTATGAGTTATGTTTACTTATCACGTGGAGAACCCAGAGAACCTCCGCTCGTAATGTAGCCTCTGACCCGAAGGCAACACGAAGGTCGCTCCTGTTAGCGACGCCAACAGGAGCTGCAGAGCAGTTGTCTCTCCGAGGCAGAGTAGATGCACCAACGCTGGAGCAGCAGAACTGGCTAATAGCGGTCGTCTGTCGCAGGCCTTTCACAGCGCTAACGTGCTAACATGCTTGTCACTTTTTGAATGTGACTCTAAAGCCCGTACACCCAACGTTCCGAGTTTAATACTTCTTTTACATACGCAGCAGTAGGCCTCGAAGTCGCCGTTTGGTGAAGGCTTTAACCAAACCTTAAAGTCGTCCCTCTCAAGCCAAGTGATGTTGAATTTGCATTTCCCCATGTTAGCAACAGCACGCCGTCTTCTTCTTCTGCTGTTATTCTTTTTCTTCGTTTTATTCTTGCCCGCCGACGATCACGTGACATGGACTCTCACGAAAACTGATTGGCTGCAATGCGTCACATGTTTGTCACGTAGCAAGCTTTTTTTTTTTTTTTGGAGCGCTTGAGGCAGGATTACGAGGCGCTCGAAATTAAGACCTCCTCAAAACAAATTTAAGACTTCAACGCAATAATTCGGCAAATTTAAGACTTTTTTGGCCTAAAATCGAGATTTTGACATTTTAGACTTTTTTTGACTTTTTAAGACCCTGCGGAAACCCTGGTATTGTTTACATGGGCACAATCCGTTCAAGACGAGCGTTTACATGCAGCAGGCTTTTATTCTGACCAGAATAACAGACATGCGCAAAGTGGTACACTCCCCCTTTAAAAAAAAAACCGAAGAGGAAGTTGCTTTCATGAAAACCACAGAAGAAGAAGTTACTTCCGGGACAAAAGTAAACAGATGCGCAAAAATTGGACCCGGCCAGACTGTAATGATGGCGATGGAGTTGTTACTGCACTACTGCACTCCCTGATAGAGCTACAGGCAAGCAACGCATGCTTTTAGTCTTTTCTATTCGCAGTATGAGAGCGCTGGGAAAGGAGGGGAGGGGTGCGCAGTCTGGACAGTTTTGCACGGTCCGATAAAAGGAACAGAATATGTGTTTACATGCGCACACATCGGGCTACGGATCGACGTAAACCACCCGTTTCGAACGGATCACAAATTAGGTCGTACCACGCCGAATACACAAAAAATAACCCGACCGGGGTGTTTACATGACGCACTTTTGATCCGATCGGCCGTTTGATCCGATTACTTATGTCCATGTAAACATAGCTACTGATCCCTTATGTTGCTGGACTATCAGAGAATTTCAGAATGATTTTCAACAAACACAACATCCCAGTGCATTTCAAACTCAGCAGGACTCTCAGACAGAGGCTGGTGCACCCTAAGGACAAAACACCTACACACAAATAGAGTGGTGTGGTGTACGCAGTCCAGTGCAGCGAGGACTGTCCAGACCACTACATTGGAGAAACTAAACAGCCTCTTCACAGAAGAATGTCCCAACACAGGAGAGCCTCCTCCTCTGGACAAAACTCAGCTGTTCACCTCCACCTCACGGACAAGGGACACTCTTTTGAAGACCAAAATGTACATATTTTGGACCGAGAGCACAGGTGGTTTGAGAGAGGTGTGAAGGAGGCGATTTATGTAAAAAGAGAGAAACCATCGTTAAACAGAGGAGGAGGTCTAAGATTTCAACTTTCTAAAACTTATAGTGCAGCCCTGGATTTGGTTCCCAGGCGTCTCATACCTGATGAGAACAGAGGAGCCTCGTTTGTGAATTAGACCAACAAAGACTTTGACAGGTCCCTGCTATTAATGTGTGAGGTGTGACTTGTCAATTCACATACAGTAATAATAATAATAATAATGAATTCAATTTATAACGCACTTTTCATTACTGAAAATCTCAAAGTGCTACACATATATTGAATGCTACACACATTCATAAACCGGTGGCGGCAGACTACCATGCAAGGTGCTTTCCAGTCCTACCGAGAGCAACTCAGGGTTAAGTGTCTTGCCCAAGGACACAACGACACATGGTGCGGGTCCCGGGAGTCGAACCGCCAACTTTCCGATCGGGAGACGACTGCCCTTACCACTACGCCACGGCCGCTCCTTCAGTAGGATGTGTGTGTGTTTTCTGTAAGCTCTGTTTTCACACACTGAACTTTGAATGGGTCACAGGTACGTGTTATCCCAAGTATGTGGGGGTGTTAGTTTCCAATTTACATATGTTGGTGCGTGTCAATGGCTTATCCTGTTATAACTTTTCCCTCTCACTGTCTCCTCACTGAATTGATAAAGCTTCCTCGGATGAGAAGCGAAACGTCTTGTTGCTACAAATAAAGTTCAGTTGATCTTGTATTGAACGCCTTTTTTGATTTTATCATGTCCTGGACGACTGAGAATCTTCACCAGCACACGGGGACTCACTTACAAGAGGGATCTGTTCATATAATTATGAATTCTTATTATTGAATTATAATTCTTTAAAATGTAAGGATTCACCCTGACCATATAATGTGTTGAAGAACTGATAGAGATGTCTGATATTAACAGTTAAAAGTCAAAACAATGTCTTGGGAAATATAATTCAGGTTCACAGATAAGATGGGTCTGTCCCTCAGACGCGATCCATTCCTCTAAAAACAGAAACATTTAAGGTGGTATCTCATTGGGCTGTGATTGTTGAAGACTTGTTTGGACAGAAACAAGCACATTTTCTATTGTTGTCTCACTGAATTATGAGTGTTTGTGACCAAGTGTCCAACAAGCTGTTTACCTAAGTCCTGAATGACCTTTTTATTTAAAAATTTAAATAAAAAAATAAAAACTGGCTTATTATAAATAAACTGAAAGGAAACTGAATTATTATTGTGTGCATATTTTGCAATACGTACACACCTATGCTCACTTTGTACCCATCTTGGTGGATATATCTCGACCTTGACTTCTCTAAATGGTTTTCAGAATCTGTTGGAATCCTGGCAAAAACCAATGCAGATTTGTTCCTGTCTTTGATTTTATACGTCTACCTTATAATGTTTTGCTAGTTTTTTGATACTTTGTTAAAAAAAAAAATCTTTTGTTTTTTTCTCTCTTTTTGTTTTCTATTGTTTATTGTTTGTTTGTTTATTGTTTAATGAAATTCTATCACTGCTGTTCATTGTTCTTTAGTTTTAGCAGGTCGCTTTCGTAAATGAGCCCATGAGGTTCAAAAGATTTACCTGACTAAATAAAGGTTGAATGAATATTTTTTCAAGTTTGTTATTTAATCTACTGGAGAACACTTTTGAAATAAAGATCGTCCGACTTGGAGCTCATTTTTAGTAAATACTTATCATGGACATACGGTAGTTGTTAGACAAGGATATTAGTCTTAGCTGTTTTTTGTCAGAGGAGAGCTCCCATGATGGTGTCAAAACACAGTTCTATAGCTCTTAATTAAAGGGGACCACAGCACAGATAGGTTTTTAAAAATTTTATGGTATGTCTGTGGGCTATCCAGACAATGTTCATTCAATTTAATACACAAAATAATTCTTAGATAATCAATTATACCCTTTTTAATTCTGCCATTTTTAACTTTCGTTTTGAACGACTGGTTTATGATAATGAGCTCTCATGGCCACACCCCTCAAAGATCTGTTTACATTTACTCCGCCCTCTGTAACAGCCAGTCTCTGTAATCTGTTGTTTTAAAATTAGCTCTTTTTTTATTACTCATTTGACTTACTGTTAGTGCTAGCTTAAGATAACTTACCGAAAGCCGTCTGCGCGCGCCGCCATGAGCTGCTCCTTTTAGCACGAATCCGATGATAAAAATAGCTCGTTCCTCCTCCGCCATTTTATGTCCGCTCGTTGCATGCGGCGCTTTTGGGAGCGATCTCTGTTCCAGTCCAGACACATACAAAGTTCACCGAGTGTCTCCAGTTAATTTATCCATATGAGGCATCCTCTGACCGGACCCTTGGTCCTCAAAAGCTATCAGCTCCCAGCCAGCTCCCAGCAGCAGATGGTCTCTTCACCGGCGGTCTGCTCGTTTTCCGGCTGCTCGTTGGGAGCGATCGCTAATACGCTAAAAATTGAACTAAAACGTAAAAATAACAATTATACTTTATTTATAAAGCCGTTTAAAACAACCACAGCTGCAACAAAGTGCTGTACACATGAAATTAAGAATATTTAAACAAAAGAGATGAAATCAGGAAAAACAACCGTCACGTCTATTATACTGAAGTGGGTGGAGCCTAACCAGGGGATGCTAGGTGAGGGGCTGGACTCAGGTTTGAGGTGGGTTGTGGCTGCGGCTTGTGACGTCACAAACCGCAGGATTTAAAAACGAAATGTTTCTATTAAAGATAAATAAATATACTTAGAGTAAATAAACCACTGGGTGCATTTTTTTGGCCCTAGCACAGTTTTTTTATGAAGTACATACCCAAAGTTGAGTTAAAAAAAAACATTAAAAAGTGAATTTTCAATATGTGGTCCCCTTTAAGACTGGCTGTGACAGAACTTAGATGGGTTCAGGAAAGGTTCAAGACATCTACTACAAGAACTGCAAACTGTAAAAATAAGATTGCCAAGCCTCTACAAAAAATGTGGACATTTTGGACACTTTCCACATGTGGTGTTCATTTACAAGTCACCGATAGTTACAGCCCAGTGACATAATATCTTTAGGAAGTCTAATGGTAACGTGTCATCTACAACAAGGAGACAAATACATGTACCGGTACTATTACTTGTCCCAAACGTTCTATCCACTGTAATTAGATTCATTTATATTATAGTTTCCAGTGAGTTGCAGAATTAACTTAATATATTCCATACTGGCCATAACTATTAGCCAGTATGGAAACTAACTCATTTAAAGGTCCTCATATCTGGAACAGTTTACCATCAGCAATAAAAACATTGACTGATCTTAGAGTTTTTAATTCCCGGGTGAAAAAATGGTTGAAACAAAACCAAATCTGTGATCACTGAACCCCATGGGGACAGAGGAGCAGCTGTGTGTGTGAGGGAACTGTTTAATCCATTTAAACTTTATTAAATTTTAATTTTATTTTAGATGTTTTTATATAGGGAACGGTTTAATCTTAATTAAATTTTAATTTTATTTTAGCTGTTTTTATATAAAAGTCCAACCAAGGACTGGGTTTGCAAATTAGCCTGTGGCTAGAAAACCTGTGTACAAAACAACGGTTGCTTCGTTTTTAACATGTAACATTGTTTATTGTACTGTCCTTGATCAAATAAACTTGAATGAAATGAATGAACACGCAGTTAATAAGCAAATACTGTAGTTGAATAAAACATCAGTCTGACTTTGTGTGACAGAGCTAAAATATTTCACCATGTGTTGTTGAAGAGCATGGCCTCACATCAGAGCAACATGTCAGCTGGGTTGAGATGTGAGGACTGTAAAAGCACATGATCATTGTCCTGCTCATCAAATCTCAATGTTATCGTAGAATTGACCACTCACATAAAGTAAATGTTCCTCACAGCAGTCGCTCACCTGAAACTAGCCATCCACATCACAAATCTACCAAAGGTCACCTGGGTTCACTCATTTGTCTTGAACTTTGCTTTGTTTACATGAACACATCTCTTCAGTCACCATCTGATAATGACCAAAGGGGTTACAGTCCACCAAAACTCCAAACTGCACCAGATCATGTTGAAAATATTCATTAATTGTGAAGGTTACAAGAATCTCTGAGTGGGGATCATTTAGAAACGGGAGACTTCTTTTAAAGTGTTGGTGGCATCACAATGAATATTTAAGCCCCCATCAATGTTACAACATTAGTGCCTGAATTAACTCCATGCCTTTATGATTTTACATAATGTTGCCCACCACAATCATAAAGTCCCTAATAAAAGACAACATTTAAGTTAAAACGAGATAAAGACGGTCGGTCAGGCTGATGGAGATGAGCTAGGCCCGGCGTCATGTTCCTCTGCGTCAACACAACTCCCTGCTCTTCACTAAATAAAAATAAATAAATAAATAAAGAAATCTTTATTTCACAGTTCGTTTCATCATTCACCCCAGCATCAAGCTAACACATTGACCCGCACGGCTAACGCGCTTACCGGACAGTTCGTCGGGTTCCAGCCCGCTGTCGGTGTCGAGCCCGCAGACCACGAAATAATCTGCGAACCGGGACGAGCCGGAGCTGAAGCCGGTGGTCATGTTGAGCCTGGTCCGGTGCCCTCACCCCCACAGCCCGGCCGGAGCATGTTAAAGGAACCCGGAGGAGTGACTTCTCTCTGCCATTAGCGCGTCGCGTTGCTCCGCCAGCAGCGAAAATCTCTACATTACTGCTAGCTACAAGCTAACGTGGTGTAGCAACAGCACTTCCGCTCACGCTCCTTCAGAGTAAAAGCCCCCAGTATACTGTTCTTTGTGCCCAGCTCCGTTGGACTGGCGTGAGCTGCGCGCAGGCAGTTCACTCAGGGTTGCCAGATCTCCAGACCAAAAGAAGCGATCAGCTCCTTCAAAACAAGCACAAACAAGCGACTCGCTCTTTCAAAAAAAGCCCAAAAAAAGCACCCCATCCCATTGTGTAAAAAAAGGCAGTTTTAAACAGTATGTTATGAGCCGATAAAAAGGAAACAATTAAACACTGAGAATAAATCTGACTTACAATAATGATATTTATTTTAATATAGACAAAGGGTTTGATTTAAAATAAATGGTACCGAATATTTAGGAAGTGACCCAAGATGTTAAAACAGTCAGCTGCCCTCACATGCACTACAAACAAAATACAATTCAATAAACTAGGCAGACCAACAAAAGACAAAAACTTTAAGGACAGCAGGTGACAGTGATCAACTGTAAAAAACAAAACAAATTTATTAAATACAAAACTTTAATGGAGTCACTCTTAAAACAATTTAAAAATCAGTGCACACCTGCGGCGTCTGATAAGCCCACACCCAGTCACAGCAAATCCCAAATGGCATAGAAACGTGTGGCCCTACCAGACAAAAATAAAGAATAAACAAAACCATATAATACAATTTAAAACCCAGAAACCTGCAAGCCTACCTGTGGCGTCGAACCCCACACCCAGGTAGTCCTGCTTCAATCTGCTTCTTTAAAACTGTGTGGTCCTGTTGTAAACACATCACACATCAGAATAAAACCCAACTGTTTATAAATAACACTCAATATGTTTAAAAACAAGCCTTCAAACCTACCCCAAGCGCCTGCACCACAGCATGTGTGAACACAACACACCTGGCCACTCTCAGGAAATTGCACCCTGTCATCAATACTGACAACTTCCCTTTTCTAGAGGCTTACAGCACAGGGAAATTGTGCCACCTTGTGGTGCCACCTGTTACATTCCCCCCCATCATCGTGCATCGACGACCCGACGATGTACCTGAAGAAATTAACCAATACCGGACAGCTATTCTTTTGTCTGCACAGAACGGGGCAGCCTGAATGGGTTTGAATGTTGTCCTGCAGTCTTCCTAGTTGACCTCCTGGGCTCTGAATTTATGGTTGTACCAGTTTCCACAGCGGATACTTGGCCAGGAAAAAGCTGACCATCAGGCAGTACATCTTCAGAAATACCTGCTTCAACATCCTCAACATCCGATAAGATTTCAGACTTAGGCAAATCAACAATTACATTCTCTGCCCCACTGTCAGTCAACACATTTTTCTCAGCCTCCATATCTTGAGACTCCACCACACTACTTTCAGGAACGCTTCTAAGCTCGGCCCGGTGTACTTGGCGGAAGGGTCCTTCCTGATCCACAGGTGCTATAGAATACACTACACCTCGATCAGGAGGTGGGCGAACCACTTGATAAGGAGTGGAGTCATAAAAATCCTGAATCTTACTCCGACCCCGGACAGAGTGATTTCTGGTATACACCAGATCTCCCTCCTGAAAATCTGGAGCAACATCCCCATCCTGATTTCTCTGAGCTCTTTTACTCTCCAATTTTCGATGCACCATGTCATAAGCCACCGTTAGAGACTTTTGGTGCTCTTCTACCCACTCTTCCAAGGGCAGGCCAAGATCTTCATCAGTTTCCCTCCGTCCCACCAGGAAATCCACAGGCAACTGTGGCTCCCTACCAAACATCAAGAAGTAGGGTGTCATTCCAGTGGATTGATGGATAGTTGTATTATATGCAAAGGTAACTTGAGAAATATGGCGAGGCCACCTACGTTTCTGTTCTGGTGGAAGTGTTCGAAGTAAATCATGTAAGGTGCGATTAAAACGCTCACACTGCCCATTCCCCTGAGGATGATAAGGGGTAGTGCGGCTTTTCTCGATTTTATACAACTTACAGAGCTGATAGACCAAATTACTCTCAAAATTTCGCCCTTGATCAGAATGAATCCGGCTTGGGGGCCCAAACAGCTGAAACCAATGTTTCACTAGTGCCTCTGCAACAGTACTCGCACGCTGATCTTTCGTGGGAACAGCCTGTGTATACTTGGAAAATACATCAGTCATTACAAGAACATTTTCTCTACCATCTGTAGAAGGTTCTAAAACCGTGAAGTCTATTGCCAAAATCTCATGAGGTCTAGAAGCTTTGATCGCACCAATGTAGGTTTTAACCTTTGGCAACATGGCCTTCGATACCACACACCTTTCACAGTTTTTACACCACCTCTCTACATCTGAGTACATATTGGGCCAATAGTACCGCGAGCGAATCAACTGTAAAGTCCTCTCTACTCCCTGGTGGCCATGATCATCATGAAGTGAGCGAAGAACACCCTCCTGCAAACAATGTGGTAACACAGATTGTTCAACCTCAGTCTGTCCGTCAGAAGTGTAAGCACAACGATAAAGGACAGATTCTCTTTCCCTAAGTCGACCCCACTGCCGAACTAACTCTCTAGTGGCTTTATCAAGCCCATCTCTCTCCTTAGCATCAGGCTTCCTACCCCTTACCCAAAATCGCCTAAAGGAACCCACAACAGGATCCTGATGTTGCAATGTACTAAGGTCAGTGGTTGACAGACCCGGTAATGCACAGATCTCTTCCTGTACTCCAGCAAACCCCTCATCTAGACCTAAGCCAGCCCCTACTTCTCTGTGCATGACATGTTGACGGGACAGTGCATCTGCATTAGCATTTTGCGAGCCTGGGCGGTATTTCAAAGTCAAATCAAAAGCTGCCAATTCGGAGACCCATCTCTGCTCTGTTGCCCCAAATTTTGCTGTAGCCAAATGACTCAATGGATTATTATCTGTAAAGACTGTACACTTGTTACCCAGCAAATACTCTCTAAATTTTTCTGTAACCGCCCATTTAAGAGCTACCAATTCTAACTTCATAGAGCTGTAGTTACTCATGTTACGCTCAGTGGGCTTCAGACTGCGACTTGCGAATGCTACAGGACGCAACTTACCCCCATGCTCTTGAGAGAGTACTGCTCCTAACCCTCCATGACTGGCATCTACTTCCAAGACAAAAGGCTTCTGGAAGTCTGCATAGGCAAGAACAGGAGTTGTTATCAATGTAGCTTTGAGCTTCTGAAAACTCTGCTCACACTCTTCATCCCAGAAGTCACCCAAAGGCTTCTTAGGGGTTTTACCCCTTTTCCTAGGAGGAAGCAGTCTAGCAACAAGACGATTTAACGGGGCAGCCACCTTTGAAAAACCACCCATAAACCTCCTATAATAACTGGCAAACCCTAAAAATGAGCGAAGCTCTGCCAGAGTAGCGGGTCGCTTCCAGTCTCGTACTGCTGCTACCTTATCTGGGTCTGTAGAGACCCCCTCCTCTGATACCACATGACCCAAATACTTAACTCTCTTCTGGAAAAAATGACATTTTGATAGTTTGACCTTTAACCCCTGGCTTTCCAATCTGGAGAATACCTGATTTAACCGTTGCAAATGCTGTTCGACAGTTGAAGAGAAGATAATAACATCATCTAAATACAAAAGCAGTGACTGGTAGCGGCAGTCTCCAAACAGACGCTCCATCAGACGCTGAAAAGTACTGGGTGCATTACATAAGCCAAAAGGCATGCGATTAAACTCAAATAGTCCAAATGGTGTGCAAAAAGCAGTTTTTTCCTTGTCCTTGTCAGCCATCTCAACCTGACTGTACCCACTAGCCAAATCTAGTGTTGTAAACCACTGTGCTCCAGCCAACGCATCCAGAGATTCATCAATCCTAGGTAAAGGGAATGCATCCTTCCTTGTTTTAGCATTCAGCTGTCTATAATCCACACACATGCGTAATGTACCATCTTTTTTCTGTACTAAAACTATTGGTGATGCATATGGACTACTGCTTTCCCTAATAACATGACTTTGTAATAGCTGTTGAATGTGATTACGGACCAGATCATACTGAGAAGGAAGAATGCGTCGATAAGGTTGTCGTACTGGTGTTTCATCTAACAAGGGGATCTCGTGTTTCACTAAATTGGTACTACCCACATCTAGATCACTCCTGGCAAACACCTTGTTGTATTTTAACAACAAATCCCTTGCCAGTTGTTTCTCTTTACCATGCAGATTTTCAAACTCAGGTAGGTCCAAGTCTGTGTTATTTAAGGCATTTTCATGACTAGCAATGAATGCTGTACAACTATGTGAGTCAACAGAGACTTTTATCTTAGACTCTTCCGTCACCACAGTAGCAGTCTGAACAGTGGCCACAACTCTACGAGGTGCTAACCACATATCACTTATACCCACATTGGTAATGGGAACATACACACCACCCCTCCCTGCCTTCACTAAAGAAGGTGAAACCAACAAACCCTCCGGGAGGCTGCCCCCCTCATGACCCAGAGGCTCAACTAACAAATCAGTAGGCTGGTGTACGGGCATCTGTGGGCATGTCACCGGCACATAACACAAACTTCCAGCTTTGACACAAAAAGATTTCTTACCCTGAACTCTGACCTGATGAGGGTCAGGGGAGTTGGCCATAGCTTCCATCATCTGACAGTATCTCAAGGTTCTTCTCCACCCCCGTGGTGCTGACTTGAGTATAGGTGCTTCCCAGAGATCAGAGCCATATTGTTTACACAGATCAAGGTAAAGTGGGTTAAACACATTCATTCCCAACACCCCAGGTACATCAAGTTTCTTTCGCTTCATGTAACAATCAGTTGGATCCTCGACTATCAACACACCTTGACGAGGAAGCAATACACCCAACACAACAACATCAAGCTCTATGTAACCAAGGTAAGGAATTCTTAACCCATTTGCTGCTTTTAAACCCAACCAACCACAGTCCTTCAGGTCTTTATCCGACAAATGAGAAAAATTGTTTTTAAAAGCACTTTCTGTTAAGGTAGTTACCATAGACCCACTATCCAACAAACAATTTACCCTAACCCCAGAAAAATCCACCTCCCCCTCCAAGCATTCACCAACAAGGTTACAGACATTCGACCCATCATCAATGGAGCCATGAAAACCGCCCACCAATGTTTGGCTCTGCACACTGGCGGGTTCTAGTTTTCCGACTGCTTGGGGAGAACAGCCTGTTTAGGCTCAGTGTTTAAAGTGGCAGTACAATTTCTGGCAATATGCCCACTTTGGTTGCACCGAAAACAAATTTGCTTACCATCAGCAGTTCGGCTAGGACGAAAATTGCGAGTTCTGGGGGGAGGTAAAGTTTGAGGGGTCAAAGCCTTCATGACCAGTTCCAACTGAGTCTGCTGAGCTTTTAACAAGGACACCAACTCCCCATACTCAGAAGGGCGGGAGACAGAACTTTCACAAGAGGCAAACATTTCATTCAAGACTGGGTTGTTAGAATTACACTTGAATTTAGATGACTGATGTTCATATTGCGCCATCCACCTAGTGGCTTCCCCTCTAACATCCCGGATTGTCCACGCTGGGTTGGAACTGATTAAATCTCGTAGTCTTATTCTGAGTGCCTGCTCTCTCACACCATCACAGAACTGGTCACGTAAGTCTTTAAAGGATTCTGAAGCAGCGTGTACATCATTTTTGACTATCTGATCCATCAAGTCCATAAGAGCATGAGAATAATCAAGCAAAGACTCCCCCTCAAGCTGTTTACGGTTAAAGAATCTACGTTGTAAAGAGATTCTTGAATGCATACAACCATAGACTTCTTTAAGTACATCAAAAATACCTGTAACACTCTCCTTTGTAGCTGCAGGAAGAAATTTAATTTCAGTCCGGGCAGCACCCTCTAGATGTTCAAAAACAATTTGTGCCCGGTCCTTTTCCGTGAGCCCTCTTGTTTGCACATAATTACTCATCAGTTCAATCCATTCATCCAAAGTTAACGACTCTGCACCATCCAGTTTTCCAGAAAAGAATGGCAGTTTTCTGTCCTGCTGCACATAAATAACAGGAGTGTGCCTTACAGCTTCTGCAGCTCCTGAAGACGTTGATTGACTTTCTGAGCCTGCGGCCGCTCCTCTGAGAGCCGCCAGCTGACTTTCAAGGTCCTTTATTCTCTGTGACATGGCCTGTTTATCCAGCACCTCCTGAGCCGCAGCGCTGCTGGACACGTCCATATTGATGCCTTGTCGCCAACGAGAAGACCCACTCCCACTGTCCCTGCTGTCCTTATAATGCAACTCGTACACAAAAAAAGAAAAAAAACTGGTCACTTCCCGTACTTGTTTACCAAACAACGCCAAATGTTATGAGCCGATAAAAAGGAAACAATTAAACACTGAGAATAAATCTGACTTACAATAATGATATTTATTTTAATATAGACAAAGGGTTTGATTTAAAATAAATGGTACCGAATATTTAGGAAGTGACCCAAGATGTTAAAACAGTCAGCTGCCCTCACATGCACTACAAACAAAATACAATTCAATAAACTAGGCAGACCAACAAAAGACAAAAACTTTAAGGACAGCAGGTGACAGTGATCAACTGTAAAAAACAAAACAAATTTATTAAATACAAAACTTTAATGGAGTCACTCTTAAAACAATTTAAAAATCAGTGCACACCTGCGGCGTCT
>JBBPBX010072363.1:0-10995 GCA_038048925.1 Garcialebias charrua
ACAAACAAACAACTCCTTTTCTACTTTGGTCCAAATTTTTCCTGCAGGTGGCGGTAAAACAACAGCTGCTAATGAAACTCACGAAGAAGAAATCCGCTCTGAAGTTTGAGTAAACAAAGCAAGAAACAGAAAAGAGAAAACGTTGCGTTTGATTGCGGTTCTGTTGTGTCTCTGGTCTGTTTTGTATTGGTTAACTGGACCCGAGTTCGGACTCGGTTGGACTCTGGGTTCGTGTCCTCTGGACCCATTTTGTCTCCGAGTTTCAGCGGAGCGAAATAATGGAAGCTAACAAGGTGAGCTTCCCCCTCTTTTTGGTAAAAGTTATTCTTCTTGGGCTGCCTGTGCAGCTGTTTTCTCCTTGTTGAGATCTATGGTTGAGACACCGGCTTCATGCGCCTGCGTCTCTGTTGCTCTCGAGTTTAACCACGTAAAGCATGTGTCGCAAACCCGCGCGTGCGTCAAACATAAAGCCGCGCCGTCATCTCGCAAAACCACAATATGAAGCTTCTTTGCGACAGTTATTTTTTTATTCTTATTTATCACGATAGAGACGATAGAAGGAAAGTAGCACGATAGACACGTTTCTATCGTCCCCACGATATATATCGTCATATCGCACAGCCCTAATCTACCGTAAATATTCCCTGCAAAATATTTATTTTGAATTAATTTTCAAAACAATACCAATGGCAGTAAATGTTTCCAGAATGGTCATTATTCCAAAACAACTGTAATTGCCATGTTTTTTTCTTCTTTCATTTACTCTTTATTTATCCAGGTAGTCTCATTGAGCCACGAGAACTCATGTTCAAGAGAGACCTGTTAGGGAGCAGATGGTGGGGGTTAAGGGTCTTGCTCAGGGGCCCAGGGTGGGGCCAATGAGGGTAGAGGCAGGTGTGGATGTTTCACCTTTTTCCACCCACATTTTTTGATGTTGTCTGTACCGGGAATTGAACCGGCAATCTTCTGATCACAGGCCCATCGTCTTTAACCTCTGCGCCACCACTCCCCCAAATTGTAAATTCTTATTTAGGATTCAGGATTATTAAATTTGTGTTTTATTTAAAGTAACTGGAACAGCTAACAGAAGTACATACACATAAACAAATTTAAAAACTAAAAAAACTTAAAGAAAAGGACCAACAATCACCATACGAAGGGAGGAAGGCAGGTGAGAGGTACAACACAAACAAAAATAACTTTAAAGACATCAAATATAAACTAGATAAACAATATGTTTCTTTTATCACAATCAAAAAGATCAAGTCAGCAATACAAACTACTTTTTGGTATCTTCTACTGACAATATGAAACCAAGGCAGTACTTTAGTATTCTG
Source organism: Garcialebias charrua (assembly GCA_038048925.1). Classification (NCBI taxonomy): domain Eukaryota; kingdom Metazoa; phylum Chordata; class Actinopteri; order Cyprinodontiformes; family Rivulidae; genus Garcialebias; species Garcialebias charrua. Next base: position 1,338 of record JBBPBX010072363.1, read on the forward strand.
GTGAACACGAACTATAACATAAGCAATACATCTCTAAGGTCATCTATATAATAAATGTGTCAGAGTCGGAGTGATTTATTCGTCATTCGCATCTCATGTGAATCTGTTGGAATCCTGAAAGAAACCAATGCAGACATGTTCCTGTTTTTGATTTTCTACATCTTTATAATCTGTCTGTTTTGCTACTTTGATATCTTTGTTTTAACTTGTTAAAAATAAAAATCTGTATTTCTCTCTTATGTTTGTCTATTGTTGATTGTTCAAGGAAAATCTACTGTTGTTGTCGTCATCATTCTTTAGTTTGTAGACAGGTCTCTCTTGTAAATGAGTCCTCGAGGCTCAATGAGATTAACCTGACTAAATAAAGGTTGAATGAATGTGGTACATGCGGTGGGACGAGATTGTGTACACAGTTACACCCAACAATAAAATGTAAAATAAAAACAGGAATAAGATTAAGATATGAATGAAGAAAAACATCAACTAAATATAATAATAATGTAAATTGAAACATTTCAGCTGAACACTCCCTTTCGGGGCTAGAGCCATTTTCACCGTGGACTGACAGAACATTGCTTTTATTTCCTTAATTCCACACCTGAGTTAATAAACGCCTTAATCTGATCAATTTCACGAACAAGTTCAAATAAATTATGATAAATAAATCGTGTGACTCCGTCGGGGTGCAACATTTTAGTATTTTAGCACAACAGTTGATTTTACAAAGGAATTCAGTGAGCAGGTAAACAAATGTATTTGTTTCTCCTGATAAAATCTCTTACCCAACAGTCTGAATAATCCAACAGAAAGCGCGTCCTCGTCTCTTGTACACGGTCTACAGTCCAAGCTCCGTGGACTTCCTCTAAATTCTCTCAGCAACGAGGGCGGGAAAAACCTGCAGAAGGCCCGCCCCCCTACACTCTCTGTGGCTCCGCTGCTGATGACGCAGCCGCTGGGCGTGCCCAGTCCGGCTGAAACCCCGCCTAGACTCACAACTGAACGCGGATTTGATTGGTTCGTAAGTTCCACCCTCTGTTAGCCGATTGGCTAAGGCAGCCGCCACTCACGTGACTCCGGCAGAAACCACGCCTACCCAAAACTGACCGCGGATTTGATTGGTTCGTAAGCTCCACCCTCTGTTAGCCGATTGGCTAAGGCAGCCGCCACTCACGCGACTGCTCTGGAATCAAGATCACCTGTTACCCAGATTATCTGTCACACCATGTTCAGTGAACGCCTCTTAATTCGTAAATTTTGTCTTTCTTAAACGGAGCACCAATGTATCCTTCACGTCTAATAATACACCTTTCTCTGTATAAAACAATAAAAGCTACTTTCCAGTTTACATTTTGAGTAAATAATCCGTATAAATGTAGCGCAGCGGAGCTGGATGCTAACGGCTAAATTAAGCTAGCAGCCGCACGAGTCCGACGTCGCGTTAGATCTTAACGTGGAGACTTACCGCTGATCCCGCTCGAGGAATCCAGTTTTCTTCCGTGCCGTGTGTGAGACAGAGCACCCTGAAGGGAATGGTGCAAAAATGCCGGTGTGTCCGCAACAGCGCCGCCCGCCCCGTTCATCCGCATGTTTTTGTTCAAACTGATTGGTCGGAGCGGGAACAGCACCGCCTCACTCTGCCGCCGGGCTGCAGTGGAGATTAAAACAAACACACCCTGGCGTTCAGCCGCAGAACCTGTTTCTGTTTCAATTAAATCAATAATAATCAATCATTATAACTGTTCCTCACACAGACCTGTAAATAATTCATTTGAATGATTATGTTACCTGTGTGTGTGTCTGTTGGAAAATTATCCCATGAACCACAGGACAAATCTTAATAAACTTGTAAAAAGCAGCCTTTGATCTACACCTAATGGAGCTGCCAACACAACTCAACATGTCTGCCACAGCTTTTTATTCATTTTTTTTCTCTTTTTTAAAATATTTTTTTTATATACAGTACTTTATTAAACTATTGAACATACGGAACAAAGGAACACAAATAGAACAATGACAGTCTCAAATTGCAATATACAGTATACTGTAAACATGTACAAATATCTACTATCTATACCTCCTAAGGTCAACTATTCTTAAACGAATTATCATATCAACCATCATAAATTTAAATTTAGGTAATAGTCTTATTTGAAAGTTTGCAAATACAGTAATACAGTACAAGTAAATTAAACAACCACATAACTAGCTAACAATCTACATAATTACTAAAATAATTTGTCAGAGGACTATATTATCTGAGCGAGGTGATCAGAGCTTTTTTGCTTGTGGTTTTTTAGCACAGTCTAATGAAAGTTTTAACAACTGGAGTTGTTTGAATACAGATCATAATGGTTTGAATATCTGCATTTAAGAATTTTAATATTATGATAATGTTATTAACAAAGTATTCATCTTTTTTATTTTCAGATACATATCCATATAATATATTCTGAACGGAGAAGGAGTCTATGTTGTCTGCCACAGCTAAACATTAAAAAAACAGAAAATTACTATTTAACGCTGTCAGTTTGACATTGAACTAATAATTACTGAGGTATTAGCTGAGACTGACCCCAGATACACATTCTGAGCAGGAACAGACTGCACAAGATGCTTTATTTTGCTATTTACAATCATTATAATTGTTAGCAAAATATCTCATGAACCACATGAGACGTTTTAATTAAACATTCAGGAGTTAATCACTGGACGAACCACTGCAACTGAATAATCTTTGGAACCAGCCCGATGGCTGCCGCTGCCAACTCAACATAAATACAAATATGCACAAATGACTTTAATTTAGTACATTTTCAAAGTGGCTTACTAAAATTTGGTGATTAGTTTAGTAATTCATAATCCAAGTACACACACACACACTAACACACTTTCTTAAACGTCAAAGTTGCTATAAATTAAAGGGAATTGAGATTTTTGTGAGACCGAAATTTAGAACTAGTTTGAGGGGTCGGTCAACCTCAATCCAAGGAATTAGATTGTGGAACAATTTGGAAGCTGAAATTAAAAATGCAAAATCAACATCTTAATTTAAGAATATAATTTAAAATTTGCAAAAATATATATAAAATAATTTATCTTGTCTAGTTTCAAATTTGATATTATCATGTGTCGACTCGTTCCTTTTTGTCTTCTTGACTTACTATTATCATTATTTCATATTTTTCTCTCTCTTTTTTGTTGCTTATTGAAGGTTTTCTGTTTGCATTGATTTGTTCTGTACAATGGGGGCAGATAGAATAAGATACTCTCTACATTCTGCCACCCTTCATTTTAAATTTATATTGTATGTCTTGTGTCATGTGTCTATTCAAATGCTGTATTATTTTTATTTGAAATGAATAAATACATTTTAAAAAGCATATTTTTAGCTATAAACCATATGGTTAAATTTAAATCAATCCTGTTTGTCTGTTAGCAAAATATCCAATGAACTACTGAGTGATTTATTTGAATGAAACTTTAAGGAAGTGATCACTGGATGAACATCTACAACTGATTAACTTTTGGAGACGGTTCAATTAAAGATGGCCGCCACCGTTAATCAGCTTTATCCAACATATACTGTAGCTATAACTCAGTCCATTTTACAGAGACTTAGCTAAAGTGTGATGTGGTAGTAGCTGAGAGTCATTCACAACACACTCTGAGAGTGAACATGTCAAAGTTTGACAAAAGTGGCAACAACTTCTGTTTTTAACACGAGGTCTGAGTGAACTGCAGCCCTTCAGGCCTTGATCGTCTGCAGGAATCAAAGTGATGAAAATAGATAAAACGGCTTTATCTATGCTCCTTTCATTTTATATTTAGCCCAGAGTTCACAGCCGGCCCATTAGACACATGTGAGCAGCTGTTTCAGACATGCCTGACGTGCACGCTTCACATGTTCATAATTCTCTGCATAGAGAACGAGCAGCTGCTGAGCTTCATGACGCTGCGGTGCAGTCGAACCGGCGGCTGTCAGAACACATCCTCCACTTTGTCAAGGACTTTTGATAGACCTGGATGGACAGAATGATAACTACATCAGTAGAAGTACACAAATGATTCAGTATGTATGCTCCATCCAAACATTCAGATAACCCTTGAACAGGATAATAAATATGAATTTTATTTTAATTTTTGCTTTTCTACACAAAAAGACACGCTGTGTCAATTTAGCAAATGTTGATTTGATACATTTGACAAGAAGTAAACTGGTTAGAGATGAAAGCTTCATCTCATTGATTAATCTACCTGATCAAATAAAAGAGGAAAATAAAAATTAAGTATGTTGAGGTTTTATTTTTGTTTTGTCTTTAGCTGCTGTTAGTCATTATATTTTTGTCTTTATCACCACCTTGTGTTCAAACCAAATATCACAACATTAAATTAACATTAACTTGTTAAATTTAACAAAATACAAACAATTGACACTACCACTAACTAAACACATTAAACTCATTTAAAAGTATTATTATTAATAATAATAATGCCATAATTATTGCCATAATTCAGGGAGTTGGGTTGTGGAATGAATTGGAAACTGATGTTAAAGAAGCTAAATCAATGCCGATATTTAAAAGAATGGTCAAGGTTAAATTGTTAAAAATATGTATCTGAAGTGAGTTTAAATAGTAATTTATGTGATTTTGGGAAGTTAATGAGTTGTTCATTTCTTCTTTTTTGTATTTAAAGGAAGTTGTTTGTTTGAATTGTTTATCAGAGAATAAGGGGCAGATAAGATTTTTTTTCTTCATCTGCCACCTTTCATTTTATATTTTTTTTTCTTGTTATCTGTATGTTAATTGTTTTGTGTTTTTTATTATAAAATGAATGAATAAAAAAATAATAAAAAAATAAACTCAATGAATAAAATTTAAATGTTCTTTGGGAGACTAAATATACACTTTAGAATATTAAAGTAAAAAAATAAAATAATGACGTATATTACTGTATATAGTTTATTATGACATTGAAAGCAATACATTTTGCAAATCAACATAAAATATTACCTTTAATTTTCAGAATGTTATTAAACTCTTATTCAGTTAGATGTTCATCATGACATGAAACACAGCGACACAAGAAACTCTTTAAAATAATAGATATTGAATAAAATCATTAAATAAAATTAAAAAGCAGGAGGAGTTGTATGAACTGTGGACCATCATTTAGAAGACGTCTCGAGTCTTTTCCACGCTCGCTGCTCTGAAGGCGTTCGGTTTGGGATTCTTAAACGAAGCAGAAAGAAACATCTGTTGAGACTCCAGAGCATCAGGAGGTCTGCGATGAACTCTGGAGCGCTCGTTCCTCCTCGTGGGGCTGAAGCTCAGTGTGTGATGAAGTTTGTTTCACTGGGTTGAAGTTTTTTAATCAGTCTTGTTTGGTTCATTTTGAGAAACAACAAAGTTCAGAAGATTGTCAAGTTTCTCAGAAATCTGGAGTCTCAGCATCTGGCTTCAAACATCTGCTTCTTGAGATCCTGACTCAGAGAAAGTTTGATCTTCATCTCAAACGAGACGAAGGACGATTGAGGAGCCATGAATTAAAATTGTGGTAATTCACTGAACTCCTGCAGGCCTGAGTCCGTGGAGATGGTTTTATAAGTTTTGTAAGTCCAGGACAGTCTGATGGAACTAAACAAAGAGTGGAACAACAGATCACAGTCGCACGTTAAAAGTCCTGTAGTCTAAAGTTCATCTTTTTATAAAGACAAGAAGAATTTGGAGTTGAACATTTTTTACTGCAGAAGTTGTAGATTTTAAACATTTAGGTGTTTTTTTTAGGACATTTTCCTTAATTTTTTATCAAATGTGTCATTGTGGACATGTGACTGTTAGTAAAGTGGCCACACCTTTTATTTCATGTTTGGATTGAGACTTAATGATGGACAATAACAGAAATATGTGGATTGTTAGTATTGTTGTAATTGAAAACAACTGACTCTTGACATTGTAAGATACATTTTGAAATTGTTCAGATTGATACATTTTCATGTTTGTCCAAAACGTCCTGAGTAAGTGAAAATATGTTTTTAGTTCCTGAAGGCAACGTTTTAATTCTCTTGGAAAAGAATAACCTGAACCTTGTTCTGTTCCTGTGAGATGTTTGGATGTCCACCTGATGGCAGCAGATGTTACAGTCTGCAGCTGGAAGCTGTCAGCTCCAAAGCACAAACCAGCAGGACGTCCAGTCCACAAGGGAATGAAATATTAATAATAATAATAATAATAATGTCTATTCCTGTCATCTGCGTATGTTTCCCATACACAGACGAAATTCGTCTCTGCATTTAACCCAACCACCTACCAGGTGGTGCAGTGAGCAGCCCGAAAGCGCCCGGGGAGCTGGAGAAATAGGTGTGCACTCATAGACACCCCAAGCTGGGTAGTGGCCGGTAATGTTTTTGTTAAAAGATATTCAAGTGAGTTACACTGTACATAAAAACAGATGTTCGTTTTATTTTTTGTTTGTCCAAGACAGTATGAAGTGATGGATCCTGTCGAGCAGAGGGAACAAGATTATCCACCACCAGGTACAATGGTGGAGCCAGGGGGTGGCCAATGGTGGCCCTGCCCACAATAGATTAATCTTCACCCACCCCAATCATTTGAGAAAACTATCCACCTTATTCCTAGCCCCCATGATGCCTTGCGCGAATTATGGTAACGACTTCCGCCGGAAGTGAGAGCAGCAGTTAAAGCCCAGTCTACTGGCTGTATTTATCACGTTTGTTTTTTTTTGTTTTGTTTATTTCTAATTAATTACAATGGTTACTTCGTGTTGGGTCAGTGGGTGTTCCTGTCGGGTAGACGTTTGTTCAAAGCGCAGTTTTCACTTCATCCCAAAAATAAGTAAACGTGAAGGATTTATCTCCATCGGACGAGCTGACAGCTGCCCCTCCTCTGCTCGGATCTGCTCTCGAAGACGTCGTGTTCAGATCACGTTTTCTCCGGTAAACAAAATATTCTACATAAATCATTTTGTGAAACAATTTCAGAACAATGTGAGAGTATAATTTTCTCTGTGTTGGAGCTGTTGTTGTTTTTTTCTTCATGATTTAGCACCGTCTACTAGCTGTGGTTAGCTTAGCATGTAGCGTTAGCATCTGTTAAAGTATTTACTAAACAAATCTGTGGATAAATAATATAACTACATGCGTGTGTAATACATTTGCTGTACATACATATACTATGTGTAAGTAAGTAAGTAAGTAATTTTTATTTATATAGCACATTTCCCAGACATGAGAGTCACAAAGTGCTTCACAGGAGGAAAAATAAAATCATAAAATTATAAAATCACAGAAATAAAATCATAAAATCACAGAGATACTATACAAAAATCACAGAGATACTATACAAAAAGGTAAAACATAACTAGCTCTAAAAACAATGTACAAAGTTAACCAAACGCCTGTCTGAAGAGATGAGTCTTAAGACTGTTTTTAAATGCAGCTGTTGACTCGGAGCAGCGTATTGTTATAGGGAGAGCGTTCCAGAGCCTCGGAGCCACCACTTCAAATGCTCTATCGCCACGAGTTCTAAAATGAGTTCTCGGAACTGTCAGCAGTAGCTTATTGGAAGACCTCAGAGTTCTAGATGGACAAAGAGGCTTCAAAAGGTCCAATAAATATTTAGGAGCCTCACCATGTAATGCTTTAAAAGTTAATAATAAAACTTTAAAATGTGACCTAAAATGAACTGGGAGCCAGTGTAGAGAGGCCAGAACCGGAGTGATATGAGCTGTTCTGGGGGTTCTAGTCAAAAGCCTGGCTGCAGCGTTTTGCACAGATTGAAGGGAAGCTATGGAGGATTTACTAATCCCCACTAAAAGGCCGTTGCAATAGTCTAGGCGAGAAGAAATAAATGCATGGACAATCATTTCTAATTCCTTTTGTGATACAATAGCACGTAGCTTAGAAATATTCCTTAAATGATAAAAACTGTTTCGAGCTAACAATTTGCAATGATTGTCCATTGACAGAGAGCTGTCAAAGAGAACACCCAGATATCTGAGGTTGTTTTTGTTCGCAAGGTTTAAGAACCCAAGATGCTTCTTAATTTCAATGATTTTATCATCCGGAGCAACGATAAGCGTTTCAGTCTTGTTAGCATTTAGCTGCAGGTGGTTGTCATTAAGCCATATCTTAATGGCTGATAGGCAGTTACTGAGTTCAGTCAATTTATAGAATTCAGACAGACGAAATGAACAATACAATTGAATGTCATCAGCGTACACATGGTATGAGACGTTACTAAAGCTATTTAAGATAAAGCCTAAAGGGCGTAGGTACAATAAAAAGAGGATCGGGCCCAAAACTGAACCCTGGGGCACCCCATAGGGCAGATCAGAAACGTCAGAATGAACATTGTTCATGAAAACAGTAAAAGACCTATTAGATAAATAAGAATTGAACCAATTTAAAACCGTACCAGAAATACCAAACAGGTCACATAATCTGTTAATGAGAACAGTGTGATCCACAGTATCAAATGCTGAAGTCAAGTCCAAAGCAACAAACACAGTGTAATGTCCAGTGTCAGCTGCCATCAACACATCACTAGAAACTTTTAGTAATGCAGATTCTGTGGAATGCAGTCTACGAAAACCAGACTGGAAACTGTCCAAAAGATCATTGTCCTCAATATAAAAGTTCAGTTGTTGAGCTACAACCTTCTCAAGGATTTTCGACAATAAAGGAAGTTTAGAAATGGGTCTATAATTTTCAGGCAGAGTGCAGTCCAGGTTAGGCTTTTTTAACAGAGGACAGACAACAGCAGTTTTAAAACATTGAGGTACAGATCCAGAACTAAGAGATAAATTTATCAGGCTGACTACACTGGGACCAATAAAATCAAAAACATCTTTAAAAAGAGATGATGGAAGAACATCCAGTGGACTCGATGACATTGTCATGTGTGTCAAAAGATCAGAAATGTCCTTAACGGACACTGGGTCAAAAGAGGACCATGTCGTCAAGGTCACCGGTTGAGGGTCCACATAACTGGATGTTGATGGTAAGATACCAGCTCTGATGTTAGCAACTTTGTCAATAAAAAAAAAATGTGTGTGTATACAGTACTGTATGCACACTGTATATACAGTATATAGCTACAGACATGCTGCACATACATACAGTATTGTTTGTACTGTTTTGATTGTAGGTCCCTGTTACTCTCATGTGAATAAAGTAGTAGCAAACTTGGTCTTATTTTAGACTTTGTGATGCAAACATGACAGTTTATTCTTTTTTTTTTTTAAGGGTACAGACGAGTGAAGGGCCAAGTTCCATCGTCTTGGATTCCGGAGGGGTTGGCTGCTTGCTCCAGTCGTCCAGTGGTCGTCCAGTGGTCGTCCAGTGGTCGTCCAGTGGTCGTCCAGTGGTCGTCCAGTGGTCGTCCAGTGGTCGTCCAGTGGTCGTCCAGTGGTCGTCCAGTGGTCGTCCAGTGGTCGTCCAGTGGTCGTCCAGTGGTCGTCCAGTGGTCGTCCAGTGGTCGTCCAGTGGTCGTCCAGTGGTCGTCCAGTGGTCGTCCAGTGGTCGTCCAGTGGTCGTCCAGTGGTCGTCCAGTGGTCGTCCAGTGGTCGTCCAGTGGTCGTCCAGTGGTCGTCCAGTGGTCGTCCAGTGGTCGTCCAGTGGTCGTCCAGTGGTCGTCCA
>JBBPBX010072365.1:0-18087 GCA_038048925.1 Garcialebias charrua
ATACACAAGTAACAAGCCTCATTCAATCAGAAATAAAATTCAAAAAGTCATTCAATTGATCAAACTTTACCTTTCTTCAGCATCACCTCCAGCATCACCTCCAGCATCACCTCCATCAAGAATTCTGCCTCTTCCACTTCTTCTCCCCCTTGGAGCCAGCTGCTCTTCATCAGAAAATGTTCTAAAAATAGTAAATATACAAGTTTGTCACAGCAATGTGGTGTGTGGTGCTGTACTGAGACTTTCAGAGCGTAAAAGTGCACTTCTACACAAAGTACAAACTGATGATTATAATATATTATAGACTTGATAAACTATTCCAGAAACAACATAGAATATAAAATAAAACTATAAATACATCCTATTATGTGTACCCAGTAAAAACTATTATCCACAAGTAACAAGCCTCATTCATTCAGAAATAAAATTCATAAAGTCATTCAATTGATCAAACTTTACCTTTCTTCTGAAGAAAAAACTGAATCTCCCAACTCAAAGCCATCCAGGAATCTCCTTGGTGGTTTTTTTTTGTCCTTGAAGGACGTTTGTCAGACATTTCAACTTGTTTTTCTGCTCTGTCGCTCATTTTTCACTCCTCACTCTTCAACCTCCCTTCAAACAAAGAAGCAGAACAAGAGACGCGCTTCGCGCGCTTCCTGTAGCCGCAGGACGGCAACTACCGTAATACCAACTAAATGGCCAAAAAGCGCACTCTTTTTTCTTTCAAACACCGTTTAAATTTTTCTGATAGCGCAAACGGTTGCAGAGTTACGGTAATCCAAAAATAGCTTGTAAAAAAGTATCGGCAGCGATGCCTGCGGTGTAAAAGGGTTAATGTGTGTTAATTCAGAATTGATCAAACAGTATACTTTTTGTCATTTCAATGATGATCTGTTACTTGCATGACTTTGACCCTTCTGCTGGTTTATTTCTGCAGAACAAGCAGTCTTTGAATCTAAAGCACAAGGTCAGAGTAAACGTTTAACTTGCAGCTTCTTTTGTGTTGTCTATGAAGTTAGCCATAATATTCTCTGTGCTCACAAGCAGGCCACCTGGCTGTTTATGTAAACAGTTTTCCTGTTGTCCGTCAAGAGACTTTCTGCCTATGGGATCAAACTTCCATCTTTTATTTTGTTAACCAGCCTGTAGCCGTTAAGGAGGTGGGTCAGTCCCCACCTCCCCTATAAATGGGCACTTCCTGCATTTTCGTTAGTTTTTTGGAGAGAACTAAGTCAACCTGTTCTCTCCTCTGGGAAAGCTGGAGACGTTCCGGTCATGTGTTAACTCGACCCACGTCTCAGCTGGGATCATAGTAAAGCCTTACTGTGATCCTTTCACTCATTTCTGAAATAATTTGTTTTCTGAAGTTTTACTTTGAAAGTGCAGCCAGTAGCTGGTCCTGTTCCTGCCGGTGAAAGCGTGCTCCTGGCTCGTCTGATCCAGTCATACACGCACAAAGTCATCTGGACGTTCACTGGACAACACAGTCCGTTAGTGTCCACAAACTTCTCAGTCCTCACCTCGCAAGACGTATCGTCACCAGGTAAAGAGGCTTTGTTTGTATGCTGCACGTGTCGGAGGCACAGCCTGATCCGTATGGGAAAGGTTGTTTCAAAATAATCAACTTCAGCTAACTTTATCTTTCCTCCTTAAACTCCTCCTTATGTTTATTTTCATCATGGTAAACTTTAAGTAATGTGCCAACAGAAAGGTCCAACTGTCTGTTTGTTTTTAATTTGAAATTGTCTGTTTGTTTTAATTTGAATTCTTGTCAACGTAGTTATTAAATCAGAGCTAATATCGATACAAATGTTTAATGTAATTTTTGTGATAGTTTCAATAAAAGGTCTATTTTTTTGGTAGACCAACATAAGTTGAAGCCTCTCGTGAATTTACATTTTTCCTAATTACAGTAAAAGCAATTTAGTATCGGAAAAAGGAAGAACTCGCGCATTTACAATAATGGTGGCTCAGTAAGTGTTTAACCTTACAGTCACATTATTTCATTACATTTGGTGGCTGCATACGGCATTAATCCATTACAGGTGCGCACAGTTTCATACATTTGCACTTACACACACATATAAACACATGAAAATAAAACATTAAAATAACGGTATTAAAATTAGTGTGCATTAAGAAACCTGATTGCTACTGGGATAAATGAGTTTTTATATCTGTTAGTTCTACATCTGAGTTGCAGAAACCTGCGTCCAGATGGAAGCAGCCTGAACTCGTCATGGAGTGGGTGATCAGGGTTTGCCAGAATCTGCCTGGCCTTGTTCACTGACCTCACCTTGTGCAGGTCTGCAAGGTTCCTTAGGTCTATGCCAGCAGTTTTGCTGCACATCCTGACAATCCCCGAGAGTTTGCTCTTGTTCTTACAAGTCAAAAGTCCAAACCAACAGATGAAGGAAAATGTTAAGATAGACTCAATAAAACATGAATAAAACATTCTCATAAAAGTTGAATCAACATTAAAACCACAAAGCTTCCGGTAAAAATACATTCTTTGGTGGGCCTTTTTACAAAGTGAATTCACATGAAGGTCAAAGGTCAATTTATCATCGAAAACAGTTCCCAGGTATTTATACTGTTGCACTACCTCCACTGCTTCACCGTTAATGACCACGGGAGCTGTTACAGAAGAATTTTTCCTAAAATCAATGATCATCTCCTTTGTTTTAAAAACATTTAATTTTAAAAAGGAAGACTCACACCACTCTGTGAAGTCCCCAATCACAGGCCCGGGGTCTGGGTCATTACTGCTCAGAAGGGACAGGATGACAGAGTCATCAGCAAACTTGACAATGTGACGCTGAGGGAAATGGCTGCAACAATCGTTTGTGTATAAAATAAATAAAAGAGGCGAAAGAACACAGCCCTGTGGGGAACCAGTAGAGGACAAAAGGACATCAGAGAGGACCCCATTAACTCTCACCCTCTGAGACCGAGCAGTTAAAAAGTCCACAAGCCAACATATGAGGCCCAAGTCAAGACCGTACAGACTTTGTAATTTCTCTGCTAAAATGTGGGGTTGGATACAGTTAAAAGCAGATGAAAAGTCCTCAGTAGAACACGACTCAGGATAAATTAGATATCCAGCCTTTTTCAAGGCTGTTTCCAAGGGAGTCAGATAAGAATGTCAAGTATTTTCACTTCAGGCTCACATTGTAATTTCTGCAGCCTTCAGTCTGTAAGGGCGACTCTGTTCCGAATGATCCAATTCGGGACTTTTTCCACTGATCCAAGCTCTGACCTCAGATGTTGACCACAGCATCCAGAGTCCCAATCCGACCTTCCGGATAAGCTCGCAAACAGCTGATTTCTTGAGGTCACCGCGCAGACCAGACGTCAGTTGCTCCAAGCATTAAGTCCTGCTGAAGTCTCCCTCTTTGGCGATAGGCCAGTGCTCTACAAACGCCAAAAAGCAAAGCGTTGCCATCATAATCTAATATAATAATAATAATAATAAACTTTATTTGTATAGCACCTTCCTACAATGCCTTGCATTCACCAAGGTGCTTAACAGGATAAAAAGATGAATAAACTGGAACAATAAATCAATGAAAATAGAATAAGAAACAACAGCAATAAAAGAAGGCAATGGAAATAAAAAATGCTACATACTAAAATACCAAAAGTAATAAAAGTTACACACTGAAAGCTTTTTTGAACAAGTGGAAATAAAAAGGCAATGGAAATAAAAAATGCTACATACTAAAATACCAAAAGTAATAAAAGTTACACACTGAAAGCTTTTTTGAACAAGTGGGTCTTCAGTCTGGTTTTGAACAGAGTCAGATCAGAGGTGGCACGCAGCTCAAGGGGGAGGCTGTTCCAGGCTTTTGGGCCGGCAACAGAAAATGACCGGTCTCCCCATTGTTTGTACCTTGAGCGAGGCACCTCCAGCAGGTGTTGACTGGCAGAGCGTAAATCTCTGCCGGGCTGATGGGCTTTCAAAAGTTCTGAGATGTACAGAGGAGCAAGTCCATTCAGAGCTTTGAAAACAAACAGGAGCAGCTTGAACTGTATCCTGAACTGAACCGGGAGCCAGTGTAGAGAGGACAGGACAGGAGTGATGTGTTCATATTTTCGTGTGTTGGAGGATTGATTAATACCAACATATAAAGCATTACAATAATCAAGTCTGGAGGTCACAAAGGCATGGATGGCCTTCTCCAGATCACCACGGCTGAGAAATGACTTGACTTTGGAGAGCAGACGGAGCTGGAAAAAGCTGGTCTTGACAACAGAACTGATCTGTTTATCAAACTTTAAGTTGGAGTCAAGCTGCACTCCAAGATTTCTGACCACCGGGTTGAAGTGGGGGAGGGGAAAACCAACACTGGGACTGGGAAGGATGTTGTTGGTGTCATCAGGTGCACCAAATAAAATGCATTCAGTTTTATCTGTGTTTAGGTGGAGGAAGTTTTGAGAGAGCCAGTGCTTAATGTCATTTAAGCAGTTGACAAGAGTGTTTGAACTGAGTGAGGGGTTGGGAGTGACTGGCAGATAGATTTGTAAATCGTCTGCATACATGTGAAAAGACAGGTTATGACGTGCAATGATTGATCCTAATGGCAGCATGTAAAGAGAGAAGAGGACTGGCCCTAGAATAGATCCCTGTGGTACGCCAGAGGTCAGAGGGGTTGATGAAGAGGAGGACAGATCGCCTATCATGACAGAAAAAGTTCTCCCAGACAGGTAAGATTTGAACCACTCAAGCACAGCTCCCTGGAGGCCAACCAGCTGAGACAAGCGGTTGATTAGTACCTGATGGTCGACGGTGTCAAAAGCTGCTGAGAGGTCTAACATCACCAGCAGAGCAGGGTTTTTTGCATCCAGGGACAGAAGAATGTCATTCTGTACTTTGAGCAGTGCAGATTCAGTGCTGTGACGAGCTCGAAAACCTGACTGAAATTTTTCAAACAGGTTGTTGAGCTCTAGAAAAGATTGAAGTTGAATAAAAACAATCTTTTCTAGGACCTTTGATAGAAATGACAGATGGGAAACTGGTCTGAAATTAGAGAGAGCTGTAGGATCTAGGCCTGGTTTTTTGAGAAGAGGCCTGACCACAGCGTGTTTGAAAGCAGATGGCACAAAACCTGAAGATAGACAGCTGTTAATAAATGACAAAACACAAGGACCAATTACATCAAAGGATTGTTTGAACATTTTAGAGGGAATGATGTCCAGAGAACAGTTAGTTGGTTTCATCTGCTGAACCACCTTGGTGAGGTTAGGCAGTGAGACCAGGTCAAATTGGTCAAAAACAGCTGTGGTTATTGCAGAGGCACATGACTGGATGGTGTTGGATGAACTGACAATGTTCTGCCTGATAGAGTCTATTTTGTTGACAAAATAGCTCTGAAAGTCATCGCAGGTAGACTGTGTGGCAGTTTTCAGAACATTGACAGATGGATTGATAACAGACTGGAGTGTGCTGAAAAGCGTCCTCGGCCGGTTGGAGCTGGTGGAGATTAAATTGGAGAGGTACTGTGATTTGGCCTGCTTCACAGCATTTTGATAATCACAGAGACAGTCTCTCAGTATTCCCTGAGATACATGAAGCCGGTCGCGCTTCCATATTCGCTCTGCTTTTCTGCAACGTTGTCGAAGAGCTTGCGTCGTTTCGTTGAGCCATGGGGGTGGTTTGTTCTTTGAAGATGCCTGTTTGAGAGGAGCGATGGAGTCCAAGATCGTTGTGCAGGTGTGATGGAAGGAGCTGATGAAGTCCTCAGGATGTAGAGATGGGTCCAGGCTGACAGCAGAGCAAAATTCAGTGCTCTTAAAGGCATCAGTGAACTGACTTGGAGTTAATGGGGTGATGGAGCGGCAGAAACGTGCTGGGAGAATAGCCTTCGGTGCAGGAGAGGTGAAAAATTCAAATAATATGGGAAAATGGTCTGAAATACAGGTGTCCAGGATCTCCACAGCAGGTATTTGAAGGCCGTGGGAGATAATTAAATCCAGTGTATGACCCTGGCTGTGTGTGGCCCCCGAGACCGACTGCAACAGGTTAAAAGAGTCCAGGAGGTCCTGAAACTCACATCCAAGCTGATTACTTGGGCAGCAGGTGTGCACGTTGAAGTCTCCACAGAAAAGCCAAGAGTCAAACTTTGGCAGTAGGTCAGCCGGTAGTTCAGAAAACTCACTGAGAAAGTTTTTATTGTATTGTGAGGGCCTATAAAAGAGGCCACACAGAAGAGGTTTAGCAGATTCTAGCACAAAAAGCATGCTTTCAAAACTGGAGTAGTTTTTCTGAGGCAACAAACGGTATTTGAACGCCTCATTGAAGACTGCAGCCAGCCCCCCCCCCCTCTTCCAGACCCACGCGGAGCGTTCAGGTGGGCGTAGCCATTTGGGAGGAGTTCAGAGAAGCAGCTGTTGTCTCCAGCTTTTTTCCAAGTTTCAGTAATCAAAAACAGATCCAGACGATGAGTTGAGATCAAATCACTTAATATAAAAGTTTTATTAGTGATCGATCTGGCGTTAAACAGATGTTGATGAAACATGTGGGCTTCTTGTGAGCCAGATGTTGATGAACCATGTGGGCTTCTTGTGAGCCAGATGTTGATGAACCATGTGGGCTTCTTGTGAGCCAGATGTTGATGAACCATGTGGGCTTCTTGTGAGCCAGATGTTGATGAACCATGTGGGCTTCTTGTGAGCCAGATGTTGATGAACCATGTGGGCTTCTTGTGAGCCAGATGTTGATGAACCATGTGGGCTTCTTGTGAGCCAGATGTTGATGAACCATGTGGGCTTCTTGTGAGCCAGATGTTGATGAACCATGTGGGCTTCTTGTGAGCCAGATGTTGATGAACCATGTGGGCTTCTTGTGAGCCAGATGTTGATGAGTTCAAAGGAACATCTTCCTGGATGTCTTCTTCCCTGACCTCTGACCTCTTCTTGGTGTTGTGAGGGGTGTTAGTGGAATGTTTGGAGCTGAGATACGGAGCAGGTTCTGTGAACAGAACTCACCAGAACCAAGGTTTGGGAGTGTGCAGCCAGATGTTTGTCTGCTGAACATCTGCAGAAACAGGAGACATGTTTTCTTTCTCCTGTCTGCTCTAATGCGTCCACTTGAAGGTTCTAATAGAAACACATTGTGACAGCAGGTGAAACGTTTCCACTGAACATCTGCTGGTTCTTCTATCATCTCTACTGACTTGTTGAACCAATGATCCTGGAGGTGATTGATCCTGCACAGTGATCACATGACCGCAGCAAGAATCCACTGAAGAGGCTGCAAATAGAGCAACAAGAGTGAAGCAGAGAACAGGCTGAAAATGAAGAAGTGGACAGAGAAATGATCAAATGAAGCATTTAGTGTTTCCATTTGAACAGAGCAGCTGGAGCTGAAGCTTTTGATCCAGAGCAACACAACAGCTCTGCTTTCAAACCTCCACACACTTTCTGACGTCCACTCTGTCCACAGTGTTGGACGTGTCTCCATCCACTGGTGTTTGTTCTGGACGGCCCACTGGAGCAGGATCAGAGGCTTTCTGCTACTAAGACAACACTTTACACACACGAGGCTCTGAATGTTAGAAACCCTCTGACTAGAATACACTTCTTCTGTGTGAGCTTTGAGCTCAAACTGTGAATTTAATTCAAACTGGAGACCAGTCCACCTCCCAGCAGCACCACTGTTGGACTGGATTCTACAGGTGGACCTAAGAAACTGGACCTTCAAATGCCTGTGACATGCACGAACACAAAAAGAGGAAGAACATGTTAATATAGAATAAATTCTGCATAATATCCATGAATTAGTTCCATGGCATGGCCGGAGTGAAACAGGAAGTGACAACAAAGAGGAAGAAGTCTTTCAAAATCTTTGTTTCTACAAGATGTGACTCTTCTTCATCTTTCTTTAATAGTGACTGTGAATAATGTAAAGAAACATCAGACTCTGTGCTCCTGTCTGTGTTAGCTGTTGTAGCAATGATGTGTTTCCATGCAGGCGTTGTCATCTCTCCGTTCCTGCACATGCAAATATCTCCACAACTGTTCATGTGAGCTGCGTGAATTGATTCTGCCATACATCAGTAATGTTCTCTTTCCATGAACGCTTTAGTGTTTATCATGAAAACTGGATGTGACAGGAACTTGAAGAGAATTGATCCTGTTTCCATTAGAAAGACTCTCAGACACAGAAGCCCACAACCAGAAATAAAACATGTCATGTGTGTTCATGTCAAACTGACTGAAATGTGATCAAACTATTGATTTATTCATGAAGCTTTATTTAAGCAGGCAAACCTCGTTGAGAGCACACATCTCTCTGCATGCTCCTCCTGGGCCTGAAGGCAGCCTAACATGCATGTTTTTGAACACGTGAGCCTAACATGCAGGTTTTTGAACATGTGAGCTGAATTCAATAGTGTGCAGCTTCCAACAGTGTGAGAAAACAAATCAACATCAAGTTATAAAGTTTTATTTTCTTATTTACTTCTTAAATGCTGACATAAGTGGAGCTCAGGAACTGTTTGGTTCCTCCTCATGCATGTCATGTTGTGGAGTGATGAGAATCAAACTCTTGAACTCTTGAGACTTGCAACAAAGGACTGGGAGCAGAGCAGCTGCACATGTTCAGGTTGTGCAGCTGCTCTTGGAGACTGAGAACATGTGAGAACCTTTAGTTTCTGTTCTACATGCAACACTTTGATGCTTCCATCAACTAAGAGACAAATACTTGATAACAATAAGCTTTGACAGTTTTTTAAAATTTTCTTGTTTAAAATTAACTTTTAAATGTATTAATGGTCTTGTCCCTGAGCTGGTGAGGAGAATGATTTTAAAAGTCAGCAGCTCAGGAGTTGCAACAAGAGGTGCAGTTGATGGAGACTGTAAACCTACAAAATACAAAACATCATTTGGTCAATGCTCCTTCTCATTTAAAGGTCCTCATATCTGGAACAGTTTACCATCAGCAATAAAAACATTAACTGATCTTAGAGTTTTTAATTCCTGGGTGAAAAAATGGTTGAAACAAAACCAACTCTGTGAACACTGAACCCCATGGGGACAGAGGAGCAGCTGTGTGTGTGAGGGAACTGTTTAATCCATTTAAACTTAATTAAATTTTAATTTTATTTTAGATGTTTTTATATAGGGAACTGTTTAATCTTAATTAAATTTAAATTTTATTTTAGCTGTTTTTATAGAAAAGTCCAACCAAGGACTGGGTTTGCAAATTAGCCTGTGGCTAGAAAACCTGTGTGCAAGACAACGGTTGCTTCGTTTTTAACATGTAACATTGTTTATTGTACTGTCCTTGATCAAATAAACTTGAATGAAATGAAAAAATAAAGAGGATTCAAACCTAAAGATTCACATCAACAAGGGACAACCACCTCTGCTGTGTTACTATGAACTGTTTAGCACCACCACCACCAAAGTCTGGCACTCATATTAGCCTGCCTGTGTGTCTGTTAGTAAAATATCTCATGTACCAGTAAATGTATTTTAATGAAACTGTCAGAAAGTAATTGAATGTACACGTACAACAGATTAACTGTAGGAGTTAATCTGATAATTGAGATTAGAAAACACAAACATGGCTACAACTGAGTCAGTTTTACAGATGTTGAGCAAAAACCAGATGTTGTAGTAGCTGAGAGTCATCCCTGACACACACTCTGAGAGCTAGCAGCTCACATGAAGTCTTTATTTAAAGAGACTGGCATCAAACAGATGATGTGTGTTTAATATGAAGAAAAGTATTTGTAGATATAAAACTAGTGGTGGTTGTTTGATCAGAAAGGCTGCAGAGCTCTGAGCTGCTGAATCAGCAGAAATGACTTCAAAGTTTAGAAATTGACATTTTGTAGTTCTTTTAGTCAAAAAGAACTACACTACCCAGAAGGCAACAGTGCTTCTAGATGCTGCTTTCTGCAGAAATGGAGGGAAAGTTTTTCAACACAAATCTACGCTCTCTATGAAGCTCACAGAACTGGCAGGAAAGTCACAAATAATCCTGAAGCTCAATTATCCACGTGCACATCAATTATCCACGTGCACATCAATTATCCACGTGCACATCAATTATCCACGTGCACATCAATTATCCACGTGCACATCAATTATCCACGTGCACATCAATTATCCACGTGCACATCAATTATCCACGTGCACATCAATTATCCACGTGCACATCAATTATCCACGTGCACATCAATTATCCACGTGCACATCAACCTGGACGGGGCGGTGGGTTTTGTCACTGCAGGGCGGGTCTGCAGAACCAGAACTGAGCTGGACCTGAACCGAGCTGCTGTTCTGCAGAGCTGGTGAGTAAAATGTTTCAGTACTGTACAGTACATATACAGGTAACCCCCGACCTACGACCCCATCGACCTGCGAACCACGGGACTTACGAACATATCATATTTAATAAAAATATGAATTAAAAAAAAAAAAAAAAAATTTTTTTTTTTTTTTTTTTTTTGTGTTTAAATGTTCTTAATTTCATGTGTACATCACTTTGTTGCAGCTCTGGTTGTTTTAAAGGCTTTATAAATAATAATTATGATAAAAAAGATCATTTCTGATCATTTTTGAGCAATTTTTGAGCAATTTTGGGAAACAGGAAGTAGGTCTTCAGTTTACACGGTCACAAATTAATGTAGAACACCGGACGCTATTTAAGGTTCAGTCACTGGGGTCTCCGGTCACAAATTAATGTAGAACACCGGCGGACGCCATCTTAGGTTAGCTGCCGAGAGCTGGACGAAGACTGGTGACCAGGATGGCTTCATATGGATTAATTACTAGCTGGAAACGTCTCTGTGAACTTTGTGGATGTCTCAGGCAGGAGCGGATTTATCGCCGATCGTGCCAGGCCGCCGTGCGAACACCTCCAGCCGGCCTGGCTACACCTCCGGCCTGGCTAGCTCCAGAGCTAACACTGGAGCTAACACGGGAGCCGGCCTTTTGAACACTGGTGACCAGGATCGCATCATGTGGATTAATTACTAGCTGGAATAGCTCTGTGGACGTCTCAGGCTGGAGCAGCGGCTGGAGCAGGAGCTGCAGATTGATCGCGCCGCCGCTCCAACACTAGCTCATGGCTTGGCTAGCAGAAGCTAGCCAGCTAGCTAACACAGGCCTGGAGCAGCTGCGGTGGCCCGCGCTGCTCGGCCCGAAAACAATCAACGCATGGCAACCTAAGATGTCGGCTTTGACCATCTCAAAGTAAGAAAATATATTTTTATTTATTCTGTAAATGTGAATAGCAATGTTTAACATTACAGTACACTACTGTACATGATTAAATGTGCGCACGCTCCGTTAGCATGATAAATAAGGGTTGAATGAATGAATGAATGAATAATTTTTTTTTTTTAAATATAATTTTCACCCCCTACCTACGAACGGATCGAGCTGCGAACGGTTCTTAGGTCCCAAACTCGTTCGTAGGTCGGGGGTTCCCTGTACGTATGTTGTTAAAATGTTTCAGTACTGTACAGTACATATACGTATGTTGTTAAAATGTTTCAGTACTGTACAGTACATATACGTATGTTGTTAAAATGTTTCAGTACTGTACAGTACATATACGTATGTTGTTAAAATGTTTCAGTACTGTACAGTACATATACGTATGTTGTTAAAATGTTTCAGTACTGTACAGTACATATACATATGTTGTTAAAATGTTTCAGTACTGTACAGTACATATACGTATGTTGTTAAAATGTTTCAGTACTGTACAGTACATATACGTATGTTGTTAAAATGTTTCAGTACTGTACAGTACATATACGTATGTTGTTAAAATGTTTCAGTACTGTACAGTACATATACGTATGTTGTTAAAATGACGTTGGTTTAAGAGATTAGAACATTGTAAGAGTGTGGGAAGAGTTTCTAAAGCCTTAAAATACTAAATACTAAAATAAATATAATGGTCATACTTCATGGTTCTTCAGCTGTCGTGGTGGGGGGGACGTAACCTCCACGATAATCCAGGGACTACTGTATAATCTACTCTGTGCTTATGGCAAGCTTTTTACCATATAATGAGGGGAGGTTCAGGATAATTCATGAACGTCCGGTCAGTTCCAGGCTGAACCTCAGTAAATGTGTGGTGGAAGGAAACCTCCCAGAAGTCCATGAGCCCAGACCAGCTGCTCCACACCTTCCAGACTCATCAGGACCTGCAGATGTTTAGGAAGCACCACTCCAGATGTTCAGACGTGTTGATGTGATGAAGCAGACACTCTCTGAGGCTCTCAGGCCTCCTTCACTCAGCTGCTCCTCCTACAGCTTCTCCAACAGAACGGGCCCACCAAGGTCCAGACAGACTCTTCAGAGCAGCTTCAAGCAGCATGAAGACATCCTGGAAATGCAGCAGGAACATCTGGAAGTCTTCTCCAGCTGCTGAACTCAGCTGCTTTCTTGCCTGTTGAACGTGGAGCAGGTCAGAAGCTCCTGATGTGGGACTGAAAGCTCCTCAGCCTCCTCACAAAGCCTCACTTTGTCTTCTTCTCTCCTCTTTTCTTTCCAGTCGGAGCTGTAGTCTGATCACTCTGAGGTGTGTAGAAGTTCAGTCAGTCCATCCAGATGTTGGTGCTTTGGAACAAACAGTAAATATCTAACCTGCAGCCTGATGGCTGAAAGATTAGTGTGAAAAATCAACATGTTGTTTGAACAGGTCGTATGAGGCGTTGGTTGAAATGAAAGCAACACAATGAGACTCACACAGCACAGGTGGAGTTAGAATATAAAGTTTATTAAAGCTGGAAGCAGCCGAGCTGCACCAAGTCCTCTCCAGCCCCCTCTCCTCTCAGGGGGAGGGGCTTGGCTGCTCACACCTGCTGATGGTTGCAGTAATTGCAGGTGAGGCTTCTATCTGACAAGCAGAACTCCATGTTTATGATTTTACAAAGAGATGCAGGAAGTGAGAGACAAACCTGAAGACAATCCTCATTTGAAAGTTGAAACATGGAGACTGTGAAGACGTTCTCTTCCATGAGCACTAAATGATTTTAGAGACACTGCATTGACGTCCATTCTGATGAAAACTTGAAAAAGTGCTGAGTCTTCAAGAAAACAGAGAAGGACCTGGATCCTCTGCAGTTTGCTGATTCTCGAAGTCGACGTGATGTCACGCATCACGTGATTTCTACTTCCGGTTTCGTTGTGGGGGAAAACAATGCGGTGTAGCCCATTGCAATCCATTTTGTTTGCTAGTAAAGTTAAATCTAATATTTCTGTGTAGCACACATATCTTTGGAAGGATGTCTTATGAATATGAAGACAGTTTACAACCAGATGCGCGACAGCGGGACAGTATGAAACTGAAACTGTCTGGACTCCAAAAATGTCCTTATAAACTACCGGTTGATATGTGGATAAATAACCCCATGGCCTGGCCCGAGTTAAACTACAAGGATGTTTACACCTATCTCATAAAAAGTCCACGTAAGTGAATGATTTTTAATTTTTTTAATGATTTGTATTAGTCTTTATAAAACACGTTTTTTATTTTAAATGAGATCTTAATATGAAATGCATATGTTTTTACTATGATAAATACAGTGGTGGGATGTAACTAAGTACAAGTACTTTGTAAATGTACTTAAGTACATTTTTCATGTATCTGTACTTTACTTAAGTAGAATTAAATGTGGGTACTTTTACTTCACTACATTTTACATGAAGTATCTGTACTTTCTACTACACTACATTTTTATAATGTGTTGAGTCACAAGCTACTTTCACGTTGCAGTTTTTTCAATTTGTCAAGAAACAAGAAATTCTTGCTGCAACATTAAAATGTGTCAGTTCATGGAGTGTTAGGAGACAAGAGATGTCTCTAAATGTCTCGACACTCTGGTCCAAGTTTTGAAAATGGTGTCAGGAAGTTAAAATATTGTTCATTGTTGATCCATTACAAGGTTGACAAGACAGTATTTTAACTAGAGTTGATGACAAACTGGAGTTGAAATGATCAGTGCATGATGTGTCTAATTCTCCTTTTTTTAAACAGAAAACTTTTACTTCTGTGTGTTTACTGCAATTAAAATGACACATTGGTTTTATTTTGTGTTAAAAACTTTCAAAGGTAAAATCATCCTTATATTCTTATTTTGCTTAATGACATTTTACTCTGCATGTCAGAAATTCTGATGCACAGAATCACAAGTCCAAGTGTGAACTGTGTCACAGAGCAAACACAATAAAAACATGTACAGTACTGTATTATCTGCAGCATTGTTCATTAAAATGACTCTACACTATTTATGTAATGCAGAAAATTTACATACAGTACACACACTTAATGGTATTGTAGGCCATTGCATTAGTTAATACATTCAGCAATTACTTTTACTTTAATACTTTAAGTATTTTTAAAAGCAAGTACTTATTTACTTTTACTTAAGTAAAAATATTAATATGGTACTTCTACTTTTACTAGAGTATATTTTTGTCTGTTTATTTGTACTTTTACTTAAGTACAGTGTTTGAGTACTTTCTCCACCACAGGATAAATAGCAATGAGATTATCAGTTATCAGTGCTAGCACAACTCAGTGTTGAACAAGTCAACATAACTGTGAAATATGGTGAATAACTATTGTAACTGTAGAAAGTGTTATCATTATGACATGTTAAATACCGAACTGTTTTCAGCTGAAGCAACTCGTAGTTAATGATGATTTCTTCATGTTTTATTAGGTTTGTATTCGCTCAAGGCCATGGAGAACCACAGGTCCCTGGAGGCTCACATATTCTTTGTGTCCGGTTGGGTGCAGACCGTGTTTCACATGCAAACACATTATGGCCATACACTGCTGAAGGCAGATGTGAAACCATCGTGGAGAGTGACTGATGAACCACATCATCCATGGGTATGCCTCAGTAAGGCTGGACCGGTTATCAGTGCCCACTGTGACTGCATGGCAGGGTAAGGGTAAACCTTGCGTTGTTTAATTTCCAGATGTTTTGTATGTTATGTTACTATGTGGTTTTGATTGCAATTTATCATAAAATGCTTAACTACGTAGAATTGTAGATGTGTATGTTTGTATGCCAAAAGTAAATGTTATGATATGTATGTGCCTATCCCAAAAGTAGACATTTTAACTTGCATTTCTTTACTTAATTTCAGACTGGGTGAAACCTGCTCCCATGTTGGTGCCATGCTCTTCAAAATCGAAGCTGCGGTGAGACTTGGGCTTACAGCATCAACGTGCACGGACAAGCCTTGTGTTTGGAACCAGTGCTTTACAAAAACTGTGAGCCCTGCAAAGATTGCAAATGTACATTTTTATAAAGTGAACGTTAAAGAGAAGCTTCGAAACTCAAGCACAAAGAAAAGGGTTGTTCCTACTGCAGCTACTGCTAACGAGCAAATTAAGTTCATTACTTCTATCGCTGCACAAAAACAAAATTGTGTTGGTTTAAGTACTTTTAAAGAGTTCAGCAAGAATTTCACAGGGTTAGGACCTGCCAGCTCGCACCAGAAGTTGCCACAAAATGTCAGGACTCTGTTACAGAATACAGAAAAGAGCCATCTAGATGACAACTATGAAGAAACCATTAAACGGATTACTCTAAGTGAAGAACAAATGAACTATTTGGAAGAAGTAACCAGACAACAGGCCTCTTCCTCAGTGTGGCATGAACACAGAATTGGCAGAATTACAGCATCAATAACAGGAGAGTGCCTCAAAACCAACCAGACTACACCTGCCCCCAGTCTGTTAAAGAAAATTTGTGACCCTGACAGAGCTGAACTTGTAGTGCCTGCGATTGCCTGGGGAAAACAACATGAAGAGGATAGGTTCCGTCTTTACAAGCAGCTGTACACGGGCACCGGACCAACACCGACTTGTTCCATAAAAGGGGAGGTGTATGTTACTTTTCCCTGTGGTCACAAGATGAGCACCGTAACAAAGTCTGGCTTCCGTGTGCACAAGGACATACCATTTATAGGAGCCTCACCAGATGGTGTCATTGTATGTGAATGTTGTGGTGTTGGTGTGCTTGAGATCAAGTGCCCATTTGCATTCAAGGACAAAAAAATGAAAGATATTTTAGCGGAAAAATCTTTCTTTGTTGATGAAAGGTTCAAAATGAAAGACAAACACAAGTACTGGTACCAGGTGCAAATGCAAATGATGGTGTGTGGGGCTACATTTGCAGATGTTGTAGTCTGGACACCGTTGGATGTTTTGATGATACGTGTACCAGCAGATGTCCTCTGTCAGGACGAAATACTTCCAAAGCTCAAATGTTTTTGGAAGACACATATTTGTCCCCGATTATTGTCAGACTTCCAGGAACAGTCAACTGAGAATGTATCTCAGAACATTGAAAGTCAAGGTGTCCAAGAAGAGTCACCTGAGTCAGGTCCAGTATACTGTCTGTGTAAGACCACTGAAGGTTCTGGCGATATGGTAGCATGTGATCGTTGCGATCAGTGGTATCATCCAAAATGCCTGGGTCTGAAGCGCCTTCCACGAAGTAAAAGCTGGTACTGCCCAAAATGCAGAAAACTCCTAAAGAAGGGAGCATGTACCTTGAATGTCCACTAGAAAATTTGATATGGCTGCTACTGTTGCTGCTACTTGATGCTCTAATGCTGCAATTGTTGTTTACATTTTTTTAAATCTTATTTTATCATATTTTCTTATTATATTTTGACCTCTTTATTTTATCTTTTTTAATGTTCTGATTTATTTGCACAACGGGAGCCGCAAAATTATTTTGTTGTTCATTGTCTAACAGCAGTTAAGATGTATAAACACACATGGTTAACTTGCAAACACTGTGGTTATGTGCAGTAAGGTTATGTGCAATAATGGCCACATGACTATTTGATATGGCTGATACTGTTGTTTTTACAGTACTTTTTATTTTATCTGTTTTTATTCACCTTTTACCTCTATTTTATATATCTTTATGTTCTGATTTATTTGCACAACGGGAGCTGCAAAATTATTTTGGTGTTCATTAACTAACTGCAGTTAAGACGTATAAACACACATGGTTAACTTGCAAACACTGTGGTTATGTGCAATTTTTGTTATGTGCAATAATGGCCACCTGACCATTTTATATGGCTGTTACTGTTGTTATTACTGTATTTCTTATTTTATCTGTTTTCATTCAATTTTTACCTCTATATTTTATCTATGTTAATGTTCTGTTGTACTTGCACAATGGGAGCTGCAACATTATGTTGTTTATTGTCTGTGGACTGCACAATGAAAGACTGCAGTGTTTTTTTCAGTGCAATAACAATAAAAATTGTTTTCTCTAATTGTTGGTTCTTTATCATCTTGTTTGTTAGCTGTTGTATACAAGCAAAAGTTAATTAAGTCTCACAGTGTTGCAGAACAAGTATGTTTGTCAAAGTCTGAAGCAAAGACGCACATTCAATACTGTTAATGACACCTATACTTTAAGCTTGTTTAAACTTCATGTCAGTGGTAGAAGTAATATTTTTAAAAGATTTTCATACTGAAACTGAATATGGAAAAATGTTCATATAAAAAAGGAAAACAGCACAACATAATTGATGGCTTCGTCCTTTTTTTATTGTTTGTTACTCATTGTATGAAAGACAGACAATGTTTTCTTTTCAAAATTTGTATGATATCTAAGCATTTCAGATTTAAAACAGCTCTTTCACATGCTACCAAAAAACCAAATCAAAGGATTGCAGAAGATTGAAAAATGTTATGACACTATTTTCAGAAAGTATTACTTTCTACAATAATTATCAAATAAACAAACTAAAATTTGAACTTTACAAATGAAACACTATCATACCATATATACAACTGTAGGCTCAATTGGTCAATATTTTTAAAACAAAGCCAACAGGTTAACTGCATGCAGCAGTACTATTGTCTAAAAACAATCCCCTGTCCCAGGTTTGTCAGTGATGCACAAACAGTCAGAATTTTGTCACAGCTTGACAGTGGGCAATCCATACTTTCGTCTTTGCAACTCTGTATGCAGCGAACAGGTAAAGAACCTTTCAGGATACCAAAACGGTTCTTCATCAGTCCAATCACTCGCTCCACATGTATCCTGACAGATGAAATTTTTCGTGAAACTT
>JBBPBX010072366.1:0-18087 GCA_038048925.1 Garcialebias charrua
AACTGTGTTTGATAGTCCACCCGTGACAGCGACGAGTCAAAATAAGCAGATTAGGAACACTAATAAGAAAAAAAGGTTCTGATTCCAGAAGCATCTCTCCACTCTCTCCTGACCTCGTTCACTCAGATAAGAGAACTCTTCTTCTGTGGTTCTCAAGTGTACAGCATCTGGGATCAGAGAACCAAAGAACAGAACCTGTGGGGATGTACACTTTGTGTACATTAATAATTACAGGAAATTATAGTTTCAAGCAACATTTTTTTCTTCTTCTTTCGACTGCTCCCTTCTTCAGGGGTCGCCACAGCAAACTAACTCGCCCAAAGGCATAGTGTTCTTTCTTATGCCTAGATGTAGACATAGGCTACACCCAAATGGAAGTTGGTATCTCACTTATTTTTCACGTTTTTATGCTTACAATATTCACAGATGGATGAACAGAATTAGCAATTCTCCCTCTTCACTATGAGACAGGTGACAAAAGGTCAATGGAGATCCAAATGAATAGCTGTAAATGGTAAACTATCTGTACTTATGTACCCATTACTATATTACCTCCTTTCTATCTTATCAAGACACTCAAAGCTCTTTGCCTCATTTATCCAGTCATACAGCATCTACTAGATCTATACAAAGTTAATTGAACAAATCATTCTAAAGAGACTAATCAGAGCTTTATCACATTCATACACCGATGGGACACATCAGGCAATGAGGGGTTCAGTGTCTTGCCCAGGGACACTTTGGCGTGACTGCTGGTGGGTTTGAACCCCCAACTCTTGTATTGGAGGACGACTGCTCCAACCGCATGGCCACAGCTGCCCAGCTGTGATAAGAATACATTGATATCTGGTATAGATTAAATGGTTTAATAAGGTCCTCAGTTGACCTGGGTCGGCTATGGCCCTGGTAAAACACAGACAACAATAAAAGTAGACTACAGCTGAAGTAAAATTAGTAATTACGGTATTAGGTTTCAGTATTTTTTACTGAAACCTTTTTACTTTTGGACATTTGTTATGTGTAACCATGGCAATAAATGTGTTTTTTACATCCGGGAGCAGCTGATTAACTGAGAGGAGTGACCATCTCTCTGTGAGGAGTTCTGCCCAACATTCAGGTGGTCCTGAGGTCCACCAAGTCCAAGTAAACGGATCAACATCTGTGGCCATAAGACGGACCATCACAAGAGATCCTTCCTGCCCACAGCCATCAGCAACTAGAACAAGTTTTTAATGAAACCAGGATGATGAGCTACAACATTTAATTTCCCTCTGGTATTAATACAGTTGTTTTGAACTAAATGCTCTTGTATCACCAACTGAATTAAACTCTTGTCAGGGCCTAATGACCCAAACAACACTCTGTGTTTCCACACATTCTTCTCAGCCTCTTCTTTAGCTCAAGAACATGGAAGCCAGCACTGAGGACTTGATGGAGTTTGAAAACAGGCCCATAATGAAGCTGTAGAGTTGGAGAAGCATTTCAGAGGTTCAAATAACTGGATCAAAAGTGAAAGCGTTGTCAGCACCATAGTGTATCACCAGACAAAGATGTCATTAGTGCTCTGCAACATGAGAAACAACCACTTTGACATTGATGAATACGACTCCACTCAGCTCTCCTCAGGTGTGTGCTGTTTCCCTGCTCTGTGGGCGGGATCGTCACTGGAAAGTACAAGTAGACATTATTGTAACAGGTCATTGTGTTCAAGCCACTCAGCCCACTGTGGTCCTTAATTGCCCAATATTTGGACTTCAATTTTTTTAAATCTTATCCCTGAACTGATTATAAGTGAAGGTGTAGCCATGCTGCACCATCATCTCCAATATCCTTCAGTAAATGTGCCAATTTCTTGTGGCATCAACACAATCAAAGAGGAAGTGGAGAGTCAGACATAGTTCCAGTTTTGCTGGGCGGGTTATCCAGTGATGCTGCTCTGCTGGCCAATCAACAGCTGCTGTGCACTCAGCACTGGTTCCTCTCAGGGCTGTGTGTTGAGCCCCTTCCTGTTCACTCTAGCCGTTTTCGCATTGGCCAGCCCTCCCCGGCTCCACCCAGCTTCTAACCCGGGTTCGGCGTGTTCGCATTTTCCTTTTCCGCCC
The DNA here is from genome assembly GCA_038048925.1 of Garcialebias charrua. Taxonomy (NCBI): domain Eukaryota; kingdom Metazoa; phylum Chordata; class Actinopteri; order Cyprinodontiformes; family Rivulidae; genus Garcialebias; species Garcialebias charrua. The sequence continues at coordinate 2,103 of JBBPBX010072366.1, forward strand.
GGGATCCGCCCTTGTTTTGGAACCATCTCCACCGTGGTTCTTATCGGGCCGAGCCCCACGGACCCAGTTTGACGTCATGTACTGCTCACATTTGATTTGTTGTTTGCAGCAGGGGCGGGACTCATTCAAACAACCTCAGCGCGAGGGCTGAATTTCATTAATATTTAACTACAGAAACCCCTAAAATAATTGTTAGCTGAATTAGTGTTTCTGAGTTAAATTTTTGTTAATGACTGATTACAATTCAGCTTATGTTAGGACGTAAATAACACGAAGCGCGCACCCATTTCCGCCTTTCCGCGTGACCTGAATGTCATTAAAATATAACTAATATTGTCTAACTCTTGCGCGCAGCCAGGGTTTTAAAATATAGCTAATAATCTCTAACTTGCTCTCTGCTCACGTATGACTGTGCGCCTACCCATTTACCCAGACTGTCATATTGTAAAGTTTGCAGATGATACAGCGGTGGTGGGATGCATCACAAACAACGAGGATTCTGGCTACAGGTAGGAGGTGGAACAAGAACAACCTTCACGTCAATGTGAAGAAGATGAAGGACATGGTCGTGGATTTCAATCGGAGCAAACACGCCTACCCCGCCCCTGAATACTGTATAGGAAAATCTTCATTGGAAGTGGTCTCCAGCTACAAGTACTTGGGTGTACACATGAACAACAACCTCAGCTGGAGCAACAACACCACCAGCCTGATCAAGAAAGGTCATCAGAGACTCTACTTCCTCAGACGACAGACGTTCAGTTCTCACCTCCTTCTACAGGTGTGCAGTAGAGAGCATCCTGTGCTCCAGCATCAATGTGTGGCATGGAGGCTGCACAGCTGCAGAAAGAAAAGCTCTACAAAGAGTGGTGAAGGCTGCACAGAAGATGTTGGAGTCAGTCTCCCCACCATCACAGACATTTTTTAAATTTACCCTTTATTTATCCAGGTAGTCTCATTGAATCACAAGGACTCATTTTCAAGAGAAACCTGTTTTTGGGAGAAGATGGTTGGGGTTAAATCTGCACTATGTAACTTTGTAATGCAGTCTGTAACTTTTCTAACAATATGTTGTTAACATATTTCTTCACTCTGTCACTATCTACTATCATCAGACTGATGTTAGACAAAGTAATCTCTGAAAAAAAACTATAGCCCCCTTGCTTCTCTATCAGCATTTATAAAAACACTAAAAACACAGAGTGACCCGCATTAACCAGCCAATAAAAACAGAGTTTGAATTTGAATCAGCCAATAAAAACAGAGCTTGAATTTGAATTTCAGCAAAGCAAGGGAGGCAGAGCCATATATGGCTCTGAGGGGGAGGGATCAGAATGCTTTGCCTGTTGAAAATATTTTAAGTGCTGCGCTCTACAGAAAGCTACACATAGCACCTTTAAGGGCCTTAAGTGCCCAGAGTGGGGCAAATGAGGGTGGAGACAGGTGTGGGTGTTTCACCTTTTCTACCCACATTTTGATGTTCACAGTATCGGGAGATGAACCTGCGACTTTCCGATCACAGGCCCATCTTCTCTAACCTCTGCACCACCACTCCCCCATCTACACCTCCAGATGCAGGAAGAGAGCCACCTGCATCATGAAGGACCCCACTCACCCAGCACACACATTTTTTGCCCTGCTCCCCTCAGGAAGGAGGTTGAGGAGCATTAAGTATAGAACCACTACTGAGGAACAGCTTCTACCCTGAAGCTGTTAGACTCATGAATATCTAACAGAATAATCTTTGTAATTACACTTTAATTGGAGATTTGTCACTTTATCCATGCTGATGATTTCTTACCTATAATCTGCTATATTCATACTCATCTGCTCACAACAGACTCATGTTCAGGCTGCTGTTTAATACACTATTAGTTCATTTAGTTGTTTAGTGCATTTCTTAGATCCTTGTAGTTTTTTTTTTACTTTGTGTTTTGCTATTTATGGATGTAGATCTTAGATTTTAGTTCATATCCAAGATCTTATTACCATTAAATTACATTTTATTGTTGGATGTAACTGGGAAACTGGGACCCTGTGTACATAATCTCGTTCCACCATATGTACCACATGTGATGCGAATGACAATGAAGAACATTGATTGATCTTTATGGAGAGGAGTTAGTTAAGGTGGTTCTGGATGCTCCCTGCAAGCCTCCCAAGGGAGGTGCTCCAGGCACATCAGACTGGGAGGAGACCCCTGTCGCACCAACCATCTTCATGTCCTTTGTCACTACATACATGAATCTTCTCTGAGGTCTTCCTCTTTTCCTCCTGTCTGGCAGTTCTGCCTCCAACATTCATTGGTGCATCTCAATAAAGAATAAAGAACTGAAATATATGTCTATCAGTATTACACCTGTATCACACATATTATGTGTTATGATTTATATTCACTTAATTCCACCATATAATGTGAAATATATTCAAGATGGAACCTTTATTTTCGGGTTTTATTTTCAATAGGGAAGAGTTTTTCAGTTACACGCCTGCACAATCGGTCTTTTGCAGACACGTGACATTTTGCACTCCCGGTCGCCATTTTCCGTGGATACCCGTTCAGTTAAACAGAGGAAGCATGCCTTAGCTGCTACCTCGTAAGGATCAATGTTGTTAATTGAAGCTAACTTCACCATGTAACGTTCTCTGGCTTCAAGGTCGAGTTTCTCTCTATAAGGCTTCTGCTCATTTTTATATTTAGTTTGCATTTTGCTGATGTTATTGTTCTGTATCGCACTGTGTTTAACATGGACTTCCTCTGTTTAAATGAACCGGCATACACCCAACATGGCGACCGCAAGTGCAAAAATATATGAGCCGTGACGTCACGTGCAAAAGACCAATACAACAGACCTAACACTTGAAGTTTACATATGAAGCTGGTAGCTTATTGGCTGAGAGGCGGATCACGTACAGAGTAGGGAAGTCCCAAAGAAGTTCTAGGGCGTTTCCAAGGCGGTCCGGTCCCAGGATTGGTCCCACGAGGCGATGACGTCATCTGGAGGTATAAAACCGTGGTCCGCCTTCGAAGGTTCGTGTGTGGACTTGTGCTCGGAGTGAGGTCTGTTTGAAGCTGTAAGGTTTATTTCTTATATGTACAATAAGCCTGCATATAACTTGCACATTCGTTTCAGAGCTTCCTTCAACTTTTGAACCGCAACAGAACCTTGAACTTACTTTAAAAATTGGCACTTCAGCGCAGTCCACTTGAAACCTCAAGGTGGTCCCATAAACCGGGCTGAGTGGGGGTGGCTACAGGCAGTGGGCAGGTCTTTAACTGATGTAGTGTTGTGAAGAACCAATGAAAGTTAAGACAGTGGAAAAGCACCACAAGTGGAGCATGGGGGAGCTTGTATGGAATAGATGTCTTCCATCACAATATATGGGCATAACGGGGAATCGAACCTTCAACTTTTCAGTCTCAAGTTGGCTGCCCCACAGCTGCCCTAAAACCCAACCTTAAAACTCGTCTTTAGTGAAGTGTAACAGTCTCACACTGGTCTTTGCCTGAGAATACCATCCCCACAGTCCATCCATCTTCTGCTTGTTCCAGAGTCAGGTCTCGGGGCCGCAGCTTGAGCAGGGAGGTCCAGACATCTCTTTCCACAGCCACCTCTTCTGGGAGGACCTTAAGGTGTTCCAAGGCCAACAGAGAGACATAGTCTCTCCAGTGTGTCCTGGGTCTTCCCCGGGGTCTCCTCCCAGTCTGATGTGCCTGGAGCACCTCCCTTGGGAGGCTTGCAGGGAGCATCCAGAACCAACTGGCTCCTCTTGATGTGGAGGAGCAGTGGTTCTACTCTGAGTCTCTCCTGATAACTGAACATCTCATCCTGTCTCCAAGGGAGAGTCCAGCTACCCTGCAGAGGAAACTCATTTCAACCTCCTGTATCCACAAAGATTTGTCTTTCAGCTGCTCCTGTTGTGCTACAGTGATCTCCTGCCTGCTCTACTGTCGCACCAACCATCTTCATGTCCTCCGTCACTACATACATGCATCTTCTCTGAGGTCTTCCTCTTCTCCTCCTGCCTGGCAGCTCCGCCTCCAACATTCATTGGTGCATCTCAAACAATTAGGATATCATGAAAAAGTTCCACTTGTCAATATTTCAGAAAATAAAACTCATAGATTCATTACAGAGTGAAACAGTTCAAATGTTTATTTCTTAGTTGTGATGATTATAACTTACAGAAAATGAACAAATAAAATTCAGTGCATCAGAAAATGAGAATATGGGCGGCCGTGGCGTAGTGGTAATGGCAGTCGTCCCCCGATCGGAAGGTTGGCGGTTCGAATCCCGGTTCCCCACACCATGTGCCGTTGTGTCCTTGGGCAAGACACTTAACCCCGAGTTGCTACCGGTAGGACTGGAAAGCACCTTGCATGGTAGTCTGCCGCTACCGGTGTATGAATATGTGTAGCATTCAATGTGTGTAGCACTTTGAGATTTTCACTAATGAAAAGTGCGTTATAAATTGAATTCATCAATATTCCACAGCCAGCTGTTAGTGCCTTGGTCTGTGTGGACTGGTGCCGAGTCCTGCTGGAAAATGAAACCAGCATCTCCATAAAACTGGTCAGAGCAGGAAGTCTCTAAAATGTCCTGCACTGACTGAGAACTTCAGAAAACCCAGTGGACCAGCACCAGCAGACATGGACCAAACCATCACTGACGGTGGAAACTTCTCACTGGACTTCAACATTGTGGATTCTGGACCTGTCCACTCTTTGCACCTTGATTTATAAATTAAATGAAACTTTACTTTTGTCTGAAAAGAAGACATTGTCCACTGAGAGACAGTCCAGTTGTTTGTCTCCTCAGCAGGTAAGATGCTTCTGATGTCTCTGGTTCAGGAGTGGCTGGACTAGAGGACTGAGACATTTGTAGCTCATGTCCAGGAGTTCATCACTGGTCAGGGTGAGACACCAAGAGTTTATAATATTCAACTTTTTCACAATGTTCTCATTTTCAGAGACACTGAATTTAATAAAGTCTGAAAATAGGTTAGCTCGATCATCCAGCTAGATAAATCACAAAAAAGTTCAATCATGTCATCTGGACAGTTTATTTTTGGGAGAAACGTTTCGTCTTTCATCCGAAAGACTTCATCAGTGTGAGGCCTGCCAACCCAGATGTCTTATAAATAACACCTCATTGATGTGTTTCAAGACAACCCTCCAATTCCCAGAGGGCTATGGGAATTTTCAAACTTTTTTCTGAACCATATTGGCCAGGTGTCCTCCGGCTGTGTCTGGGAGTAGCAAGTTGGTCTTCTGGCCTAAAACATTTGATTGTTGTACATGATTGATTTTGGACAGATGGTCCCTTTTTGTGAGAGTGAGAGCGTGAAGGGTTGTTTGTCTCTATATGTCCCTGTGATGGACTTGCGACCCGTCCAGGGTGTCCCCCGCCCCTCGCTCTGCGATTGCTGGACATGGGCACCGGCGACCCCCGTGACCCAAAATGGAAGAAGCGGGTAAAGATAATGGATGGTCTCTTTTTGCACTTAAAAAGTCAGTTTCTGTGAATTCCACCGTGGGCTGACTTAAAACACATCACTGAAGTGTTATTTATGACCGTTCTTGATGGCACGCCTCAGACTGACAGTGTTTTGGATGAAGGACAAAATGTCTCTCAAAAAGAAACTGTCCAGATGGCCTATATTTAACCTTTGTTTGTGAAAGTCTGGAAATGAGTTTCACTTTCTTAAATGATTTATAATTAAAATGACCTTTTTCATAATCAAAGTTTTTTTTTAGATACACCTGTATCTCCTCTTTTCTGACCACATGTCCAAACCATGTCAACATATCCTGATGTGGATGGATGACTCCAGGTTGTTGAACTCATCCAGCTTCACTTCCTCGATCATCCAACTCCTGCACATTCACTCAAGCATTTTGTTTCCACTGACATTCATTCGTCTTGTCAACCTCTCACCACAGCCTCGCTCCAACTCTTCACCATATCTTCATCATGTGCTTGATCAACTGTTCCTCTGAAGCGTAGAACATCACTGTTCTTCCTGGTGATTAGTATTCCTCCTTCACTTCTTTAGACAGTATCTTTCAGACTCGGCATCTTTCCTCCATTAACAGTTTCCATAAGAGCCTTCTGTCTCTCACTGTTCCAAGATGTTTTCATCTTATAGTTTTCATGCTGATTATCTTATTTTACAAAAATTAGCCTAGACTTATTACTGGCCGTTGTAGAAGAAAATTGATGGATATTGGAGCTTCAGGCAGAAGGTGTTTTGATTCCTTTCAACATTTCTGCTGAAACTTTCTAGTTCTGATAAACATGCAAAAAGATAACATACATCATATTCAGAACGTCTTTATTAATAAGTACATTGTAATATCAGAACCACAATCAAGCCAAAATAAAATGTTTGTCCAAATGTTGTCCTTAAAGTAGTCTTCATCACTTAGTCTTGGTGAGGAAGGAGAAAAAAAACAAAAAAACACAAGTGAACAGAGTCCTGTGAGCCAGGTGGAGTGTCCAACAGATTCCAGGTGGAGTGTCCAACAGATTCCAGGTGGAGTGTCCAACAGATTCCAGGTGGAGTGTCCAACAGATTCCAGGTGGAGTGTCCAACAGATTCCAGGTGGAGTGTCCAACAGATTCCAGGTGGAGTGTCCAACAGATTCCAGGTGGAGTGTCCAACAGATTCCAGGTGGAGTGTCCAACAGATTCCAGGTGGAGTGTCCAACAGATTCCAGGTGGAGTGTCCAACAGATTCCAGGTGGAGTGTCCAGTAGATTCCAGGTGGAGTGTCCAGTAGATACCAGGTGGAGTGTCCAACAGATTCCAGGTTGAGTGTCCAACAGATTCCAGGTGGAGTGTCCAGTAGATTCCAGATGAAGTGTCCAGTAGATTCCAGATGAAGTGTCCAACAGATTCCAGATGAAGTGTCCAACAGATTCCAGGTCTAGCGTTCAACAGATTCCAGATGGAGTGTCCAGCAGATTCCAGGTCTAGTGTTCAACAGATTCCAGGTCTAGTGTTCAACAGATTCCAGGTCTAGTGTTCAACAGATTCCAGGTCTAGTGTTCAACAGATTCCAGGTCTAGTGTTCAACAGATTCCAGGTGGAGTGTCCAACAGATTCCAGGTGGAGTGTCCAACAGATTCCAGGTGGAGTGTCCAACAGATTCCAGGTGGAGTGTCCAACAGATTCCAGGTGGAGTGTCCAACAGATTCCAGGTGGAGTGTCCAACAGATTCCAGGTGGAGTGTCCAACAGATTCCAGGTGGAGTGTCCAACAGATTCCAGGTGGAGTGTCCAACAGATTCCAGGTGGAGTGTCCAACAGATTCCAGGTGGAGTGTCCAACAGATTCCAGGTGGAGTGTCCAACAGATTCCAGGTGGAGTGTCCAACAGATTCCAGGTGGAGTGTCCAACAGATTCCAGGTGGAGTGTCCAACAGATTCCAGGTGGAGTGTCCAACAGATTCCAGGTGGAGTGTCCAACAGATTCCAGGTGGAGTGTCCAACAGATTCCAGGTGGAGTGTCCAACAGATTCCAGGTGGAGTGTCCAACAGATTCCAGGTGGAGTGTCCAACAGATTCCAGGTGGAGTGTCCAACAGATTCCAGGTGGAGTGTCCAACAGATTCCAGGTGGAGTGTCCAACAGATTCCAGGTGGAGTGTCCAACAGATTCCAGGTGGAGTGTCCAACAGATTCCAGGTGGAGTGTCCAACAGATTCCAGGTGGAGTGTCCAACAGATTCCAGGTGGAGTGTCCAACAGATTCCAGGTGGAGTGTCCAACAGATTCCAGGTGGAGTGTCCAACAGATTCCAGGTGGAGTGTCCAACAGATTCCAGGTGGAGTGTCCAACAGATTCCAGGTGGAGTGTCCAACAGATTCCAGGTGGAGTGTCCAACAGATTCCAGGTGGAGTGTCCAACAGATTCCAGGTGGAGTGTCCAACAGATTCCAGGTGGAGTGTCCAACAGATTCCAGGTGGAGTGTCCAACAGATTCCAGGTGGAGTGTCCAACAGATTCCAGGTGGAGTGTCCAAGATTCCAGATGAAGTGTCCAACAGATTCCAGATGAAGTGTCCAACAGATTCCAGGTCTAGCGTTCAACAGATTCCAGATGGAGTGTCCAGCAGATTCCAGGTCTAGTGTTCAACAGATTCCAGGTCTAGTGTTCAACAGATTCCAGGTCTAGTGTTCAACAGATTCCAGGTCTAGTGTTCAACAGATTCCAGGTCTAGTGTTCAACAGATTCCAGGTCTAGTGTTCAACAGATTCCAGGTCTAGTGTTCAACAGATTCCAGGTCTAGTGTTCAACAGATTCCAGATGGAGTGTCCAGCAGATTCCAGATGGAGTGTCCAACAGATTCCAGATGGCGTGTCCAATAGATTCCAGATGGAGTGTCCAGTAGATTCCAGGTCTAGTGTTCAACAGATTCCAGGTCTAGTGTTCAACAGATTCCAGGTCTAGTGTTCAACAGATTCCAGGTCTAGTGTTCAACAGATTCCAGGTCTAGTGTTCAACAGATTCCAGGTCTAGTGTTCAACAGATTCCAGGTCTAGTGTTCAACAGATTCCAGATGGAGTGTCCAGCAGATTCCAGATGGAGTGTCCAACAGATTCCAGATGGAGTGTCCAATACTGTAGATTCCAGATGGAGTGTCCAGCAGATTCCAGGTGGAGTGTCTAGTAGATTCCAGGTGGAGTGTCCAGTAGATTCCAGGTGGAGTGTCCAGTAGATTCCAGGTGGAGTGTCCAACAGATTCCAGGTGGAGTGTCCAACAGATTCCAAGTGGAGTGTCCAACAGATTCCAGTGGAGTGTCCAACAGATTCCAGGTGGAGTGTCCAACAGATTCCAGGTGGAGTGTCCAGCAGATTCCAGGTGGAGTGTCCAGCAGATTCCAGGTGGAGTGTCCAACAGATTCCAGGTGGAGTGTCCAGTAGATTCCAGGTGGAGTGTCCAGTAGATTCCAGGTGGAGTGTCCAGTAGATTCCAGGTGGAGTGTCCAGTAGATTCCAGGTGGAGTGTCCAGTAGATTCCAGGTGGAGTGTCCAGTAGATTCCAGGTGGAGTGTCCAGTAGATTCCAGGTGGAGTGTCCAACAGATTCCAGGTGGAGTGTCCAACAGATTCCAGGTGGAGTGTCCAGTAGATTCCAGGTGGAGTGTCCAGTAGATTCCAGGTGGAGTGTCCAGAAGATTCCAGGTGGAGTGTCCAGTAGATTCCAGGTGGAGTGTCCAGTAGATTCCAGGTGGAGTGTCCAGTAGATTCCAGGTGGAGTGTCCAGTAGATTCCAGGTGGAGTGTCCAGAAGATTCCAGGTGGAGTGTCCAGTAGATTCCAGGTGGAGTGTCCAGTAGATTCCAGGTGGAGTGTCCAACAGATTCCAGGTGGAGTGTCCAGTAGATTCCAGGTGGAGTGTCCAGTAGATTCCAGGTGGAGTGTCCAGTAGATTCCAGGTGGAGTGTCCAGTAGATTCCAGGTGGAGTGTCCAGTAGATTCCAGGTGGAGTGTCCAGAAGATTCCAGGTGGAGTGTCCAGTAGATTCCAGGTGGAGTGTCCAGTAGATTCCAGGTGGAGTGTCCAACAGATTCCAGGTGGAGTGTCCAGTAGATTCCAGGTGGAGTGTCCAGTAGATTCCAGGTGGAGTGTCCAGTAGATTCCAGGTGGAGTGTCCAGTAGATTCCAGGTGGAGTGTCCAGAGATTCCAGGTGGAGTGTCCAGTAGATTCCAGGTGGAGTGTCCAGAAGATTCCAGGTGGAGTGTCCAGTAGATTCCAGGTGGAGTGTCCAGTAGATTCCAGGTGGAGTGTCCAGTAGATTCCAGGTGGAGTGTCCAGAAGATTCCAGGTGGAGTGTCCAGTAGATTCCAGGTGGAGTGTCCAGTAGATTCCAGGTGGAGTGTCCAGCAGATTCCAGGTGGAGTGTCCAGTAGATTCCAGGTGGAGTGTCCAGTAGATTCCAGGTGGAGTGTCCAGTAGATTCCAGGTGGAGTGTCCAGTAGATTCCAGGTGGAGTGTCCAGTAGATTCCAGGTGGAGTGTCCAGTAGATTCCAGGTGGAGTGTCCAGTAGATTCCAGGTGGAGTGTCCAGAAGATTCCAGGTGGAGTGTCCAGTAGATTCCAGGTGGAGTGTCCAGAAGATTCCAGGTGGAGTGTCCAGTAGATTCCAGGTGGAGTGTCCAGAAGATTCCAGGTGGAGTGTCCAATAGATTCCAGGTGGAGTGTCCAGCAGATTCCAGATGGAGTGTCCAACAGATTCCAGGTGGAGTGTCCAGAAGATTCCAGGTGGAGTGTCCAATAGATTCCAGATGGAGTGTCCAACAGATTCCAGATGGAGTGTCCAACAGATTTGTCCACAACAGTGATTGTTTTGTTGAACTCCGTGACTGATTGAAAATGTTTCCATTCTTAACTTTCATTTTTCATTTCGTCTTTATTTAACCAGGCAACCTGAACTCATTGATGAGTTGTTTCCTTTTCTGAAATCTGAATAAATAAAATTATTTAAGTCCCGATGACGGACTCAGTTCACAGCTTAATGCTTAAAGGGATTGTGACATGATTTTTTTACTATTCATAAAATTGCTCAAAATATATATATTTTATCATTTAAATATGTTTGTTTTTGCAAACAAAATGATAAATCACTTTAATTTTGCTTTAAAAGTGATTTTGAACTTCAAGCCGTGTTTAATCATGGGAAATCCCATTACACACGAACGCACCATCTGTGATGTCACACCGGGCAGAGCTCTGGGCTTGTCACAGTGCGCAGGTATGAGCAGCTCGACATGAAGGAAGTCTGATACAGCATCAGACCTAAATTAGATCCTGTTGTTTCTTGTTCCATCACCCAAACTATTTTCTGCTTCCCAAAATGAAGACAAATAGCTCAAATCTTCACATAGATTGCTAAATTCGTCCAGTTTTAAATTGTCCGCTATTAAAGACACCACAGCCCTCTGCCCAGTGTGACATCACATATGGTGCGTTCGAGTGTAATCGGATTTCCCATGATTAAACACGGCTTGAAGTTCAAAATCACTTTTAAAGCAAAATTAAAGTGATTTATCATTTTGTTTGCAAAAACAAACATATTTAAATGATAAAATATATATATTTTGAGCAATTTTATGAATAGTAAAAAAATCATGTCACAATCCCTTTAAATACAGTTGAAACGTCTCAATTAAATAATCTAAATGAATCATTAAATTTAATTAACTAATTTAATTTCCTCTGAAGTTTCATGTTTCACTGTTATTGAATGATTGTTCAGTTTTTATTGAAATACTTTCATCAACAAACTCAAAGTTTCTGTAACAAAATGTAAAATCCTAACAGACTTCATCCATTAAAGGCTTTCTCCTGCAGCACTTTGATAAGTTAAAGCACATGAAGCTCCCAATACGTCTGAGGACAAACGAGTGGACTGACAGTTAAGCGATAAAAACTTTGGAGACTGAATAATCTGTGAATCATAAATTAAACTAGTCATTCTTTCAGCGACAAACATTCTGTCGTTTAGGTTGATGGTGTTACAAATGTTCAGCTGCTCTGGAATAAGATGTTTTGAAACATGGAAAATCTGCTCAAATGTCCATCAAAATGTGGTGAAAGCTCTCGGCTGATCTGGGTTCAGCCTTTAATCAGTAGTTCATGGATTGCTTTGAGGCTTCCAGTCCATGTGCAGACTTTGTCTTGGTGCTGAGTTCCAAAGCCTGGGCCACCTCCAGATTGATCCCGCTCTTCCGAGTCCTCCTCACTGAAACAGAGAACATCTCATCAGAACATGAAGGTTGAGTTCAGATCATTGGCACTGACTTTATCTAATGATTATTTTTGGAATTTACACAAAATAAACACATTTTTATGCACCAAACTTTGAATTTGAATCTGTAATTTATTTAAAACCAATTTTGAGTAAGTAGACTTTTATTAAAATAAATAAACAAGATTCATTCAGTGTTTACATTTTACTCATTAATATTGATTAATTCAGCTGTGTTCGTATTTGCTCGTTATTCTTTCAGTTCTGTCATGAATTTTAATTCAGTTTACACAACTTGAATAAAAAACATCCAAATGTTCAGCTTGTTCAAACACTGCTGCCACTCTTAGTAGCAGAACGTCATCGATGAAATTCATAAAAACAAGCAGTACGCCAATGATGCCCAACGTTGAAGGAGTTGAAACTATATGAGTTTGTAGGTCTTGAGATGAGTGTTTTTTGTTTTTACTGGATTGAACAGAGTATACAAGTGATTTTGGTGCAAGATATTCAAGAGGGTAGAAGTTACAGAGGACAGGTTTTTTTGTTCTTGTCAGAGGCAGAGTGATGATCCTGGTGAGTGGAGGGAACAATCTGATCCACCACCAGGAACAGTGGTGGAGCCAGGGGGTGGCAATTGGTGGCCTTGGCTACATAGATTACTTAAAACAGTTAAATAGAACTTTTTTTTAAAAAATATTTTTATTTATCAGGAGTACATACAACAATTAACAGTACATACATTTTACAAAACTTACATGACTTCTCCAAATAAAAAAAATTCTCCCCTTTTCTCCCCCCTCCCCTCCCTCCCCCTCCCACACCAAACACATCTCACCCCACTAACATAACCAAAAACAGGACGAAAGGAATTTAAAAAAATAAAATAAAAAGAATAAAATAATAAAATAATAAAATAAAAAATAAAAAGGGGAGGAGTGGGGATAGGACGGCATCAAAAAACTAAAAGGGAACCAGTGTTTTACCCATTCATTTATCCTTCAAAATTAAGTCACATGGTAATGTGATGAGTCAGTCCCATCAGTCTGTGCATTGAGCGTGCATCAGGGTATCAGTCTGTATGTTGTGAAGACAACGATTTTACATATGACACAAAGGGTGCCCATTTATAAGTAAATTTTTCTGAACTACCTTTCACTGTTAATGAAATTTTTTCTATTTTCAAGAATGATCTTACGGTATTAAGCCATTGTGATGTGGATGGAGGTGTGGGAGATTTCCAGGCGAGCAAAATACAACGCCTGGCAAGGAGAGAACAAAAGGCCAGGACCTCCCCCTGCTGGCGGGATAGGTTAAGTGTGGTCCCTGGAACTCCAAAAATGGCAATAAGTGGATCACTCTGAATCTGGATCTTAAAAACTCCTGAGAGTATGGAGAAGAAATATTTCCAAAACCCTTGTAAGTTTGGGCAAAAGAAAAACATATGACTTAAGTTGCAAGGTGAAGCCTGACATCTATCACACTGGTCTGGAATTGAAGGGAAAATTTTTGATAGACGGGATTTTGAAAAATGTACTCTATTTATTACTTTAAACTGTATTAATTGTAGTCTGGCACATGGTGTACTTTGGCGTATGCTGAGAATAACTTTATCCCACCATGACTCTGACAGTTCAACACCCAATTCCCGTTCCCATGCAGTTCTGGTTTTACCTGATGAGTCGGCCTCAATTGCCATAAGTTTTCCATAAATAATAGAAAGAGGAGATTTCAGATTAGGCTTCAAAGCTAGGAATTCGACCCATGGTGGGTCAGTAGGCAAAGTTGGAAAATTTGGAAACCGTGATGAAACGCAATGTCTAATTTGGAAATAAAGAAACAAATGTGAAGTGGGTAGATTAAATTTAGAAGACAATTCTGAAAAACTAAGGAACAAACCATCTTCGTAAAGGTCTCTCATTGTTCTAATACCTCTCTCATGCCAAATTCTATAGGCAGCATTAGTAGATGCTGGAGAGAAAATGTGATTCTTTAATAACGGCATTTTATTAGATGGTAATACAAATTTAAAATGGGACCTAAATTGTGACCAGATCCTGAGTGTGGAAAGCACTATAGGATTTGTAGTAACAGAGGATAGTTTAATTGGTAATGATGAATAAATAATTGAGGCAGGTGAAAAAGATGCAGAAATCGATTGAACTTCAAGTTTGCACCAAATCAGATCCGGTGAATTTAACCAATAATTCAGTTTATGAATATGCGAGGACCAGTAATACATTGTAAAATTGGGTAGAGAAAGACCACCATTTGTGGTGAACTGTTGTAATAAAGAAAGTCTCATTCTGGGGGCCTTTCCATTCCACAAAAAGGAAGAGACCATCTGATCCAGGGACCTGAAGAACTGTTTGGGCAAAAACAGAGGGATATTTTGATATAAAAACAGAAGTCTAGGTAGCACATTCATTTTGATAATATTAATCCTGCCAATTAGTGAAAGAGGGAGAGAGTTCCACCTCTGAAGGTCTGATGCAATTTGGGAGACTAGTGGGGTATAATTCTGAGAAAACATTGAGGGCAGAGTACGTGCAATATTAATTCCCAAATACCTAAACCCCGAGGGACTGAGCTTAAAAGGGATATCAGAAGGTTTAAGCTTTAAAGCTAATGAATTCACTGGGTAGCATTCGGTTTTAAGTGAATTAATTTTATAGCCGGAATACGATCCAAAATTTTCCAGAGTATTTAAAATTGGGGGAAGACTACATAAAAGGTCAGAAACATACAGGAGAAGGTCATCTGCATATAAGGACAGTTTAAGCTCGACGCCAGAGCGGATGATTCCGTGAAAAGAAGAAAGGGATCTTAGGGCAACAGAAAGAGGCTCAATGGCTAACGCAAACAAGAGGAGGGAAAGAGGGCAACCCTGTCTAGTACCACGCCCCACCGAAAAATAATCAGATTGGACGCAATTAGTAAGAATACATGCTTGAGGAGATGTATAAAGTAGTTTGATCCAGGACACAAACCTCTCTCCAAAACCAAACCTATTAAGAGCGGCAAAGAGATACTCCCATTCCACTCGATCAAAAGCTTTCTCGGCGTCAAGAGAAATGATCACTTCAGGAGACTTGGGGGAATGAGTTGAAAAAATTGTGTTCAATAATGTACGGGTATTAAAAAACAACTGGCGACCTTTGATGAATCCATTCTGTTCTTGTGAGATAATCAGAGGGAGAACTGTCTCAAGCCGAGTTGCGAGTACTTTAGACAAAATCTTAAAATCCACATTCAAGAGTGAAAGGGGTCTATAAGACTCGCAAGCAGTAGGATCCTTATCCTTCTTTAACAGGAGAGAGATTGAAGCCTGAGTCAAGGTGGGAGGTAGCAGGCCACGCCCGAATGACTCATTATAAACCTCGAGAAGAAGAGGGGCTATCTTATCTTTAAATTTTTTGAAAAATTCGGCAGAGAAACCATCCGAGCCAGGTGTTTTACCACTTTGCATATTCTTAATTGACTCTAATATTTCTTCTAATTTAATGGGAGCCTCAAGTTGGTCAGAAATCAATTTGTCTATCCTAGGAATGTCAATATTCTGAAGAAAGGCGAGTAGCTCGTTTGAGTCTGCTTGTAGTTCAGATTTATACAGATCGCAGTAGAATTTTTTAAAGGTGTCACTAATGGAGACAGGGTCTGAGACAAGGTTGCCCGATCGATCCTTGATTTGCGATATTGTGTGAGAGCTAGCCTTTCGTTTCAGTTGATGTGCCAAAAGTCTACTTGGTTTTTCCCCATGCTCATAATAAGTGGCTCGAGATCGGATTAAGAGACGCTCCGCATCAGATGTTGTTAAAAGATCAAGTTCCATTTGAAGATCCTGTCGCTGTTTCAGCAAATCGTGTGACGGATTAACGGCATTTTGCCTGTCAATATTCTGAATTTTTGTTGATATTTCTGATATCTTAGTGCGTAGATTTTTATTGACATTAGCTGAAAAAGAAATAATCTGACCACGAATATAGGCTTTTAATGTTTCCCATAATAGTGAGGGAGAAATTGTATCGCTCTTATTGAACATTAGGAAATCGTCAATTGCTGATAAGATGAATTTATTAAATGGCTCATCTGATAACAGGAGACTATTAAATCTCCAACGAGGACTAGAACGGGGTTTATTTATAAAGTTTATATCAATGCTTAGAGGAGAATGGTCTGAGATAACAATCGGATAGTATTCAGAAGACGTGACTCTCTGCATTAAAGAGCTGTCA
>JBBPBX010072369.1:0-18086 GCA_038048925.1 Garcialebias charrua
TGAGAGAAAAGCAATTTCGGTCCTGTGTATGTCCTGTACATATGGCAGTTCTGACAATAAATTTGACTTTTACTTGACTAATGAGAAAAATATAAAACATTTTACACAGCATTTGTATTGACTGAATAAAATATATTAATAAGCAAATAAAATGATAATGAAAATAACTGTTAGGTGAAGTCTTGGTTCAGTTTCTCAGTCCAAAATTATATAACAACATTGGCTGCCCTACTATCACAGCAACTGTATTCTGCGATTTTGATGAATACAAAATCGCAGAATTTCATGATTTCTGGCATCATGATTTCTGGCAAACCGATCAACAAATGAGTGACTCATTTGTTGATCGGTTTGCCAGAAATCATCAAATTATGTTTGTATTCTGCATCTGTCTGTTAGCAAAATATCTTATGAACAACTGAACAGATTTTGATTAAACTTTCAAGAAATAATCACTGAATGGCTCTCTACGACTGGTTGACTTTTAAAGTACATCCAATTCAAAATGGCTGCCACAGCTAACTGAACAACACAAAATTGACTACAACTCAGTCAATTTGACAAAAAATTGAGATAAAATTTGGTGTGGTAGTAGCTGAGACTCATTCCCAAAGCATAAGCAAAGGACTTTTAGAATGCATAAGATCTTTCTTTAAAATTATAGCGTTATTTATTTAGAATCAATGGTGTTGGTCTGTTAGCAAAATATCTCATGACCCTCTGGACAGATTTTGAAAAATCTTTCAAGAAATAATAAACGGATGTTTCTTTACTGATGATTAACTTTTGAGTACAATTGAATTGAAGATGGCTGCAGCAGGCAATTGAAATAAGCCAACTCAAAAATGGTTATAATTCAGTTAATTTTACAGATATGGAGTTAAGTGATTGTTTGTTTAAAGTTATTTTATATATTCTTTTAAATAATGGGGTGATATAAGATTTTTTTCTTCTTTCTGCACTCTTTTCATTCAATGTTTTATTTTTGATGAATTTGTTTTATTTTGTCTCTTTTAAATGAATGAATAAATAAATTAAATAAAATATTAAATGGCTTTACATCTGCTAAGTTTATGGCATAAACCAACACAGACATGTTCCTGTTTTTAGTGTTTACATGGCTTTATATTGTAGCTGTTATGATATGATCAAGTACACCTCGCTGCAGCCACGGAGCTCCAGGGGGAAGCTGACAGCAGTGAATCAGAGCGCCCATTCCATAAGAAAAACACACCGCTGAAGCCCCTGAGCTCGAATGTCCAACATAAAACTAACTTGACCGCGGTTTAATGTGGCGCTATGGCTCTGCAGACATTGAACGTTGTTGTCTTGCGGTGTTTAAATACTTCCACACAGCGGACACATGTTACTTTGTTACGATGAAAAGTCGGCTAGCTGCTAGCTAAGATGCTACTCACCAGTGTAGTGTTGTCAGATTTTGCGACAGTAACAAGTGACCAGCTCCATGTAAAAAATCCATAACCAAACGACCCGCTTTTTCAAAACGATGCCAAAACAAAGCCAACAGAGTACTCAGTCAGCCCCTCACGTTTGCAGCTGGTTGCAAACTATGAAGTGGATTTCCTGAATGTGAGGCGGGTCTTATTACTCTGGGTTCATGAGACACGCCTCCGTTCAGGAAATCCATTCCATAGTTTGAAGCCAACGTGCATCATGGATCAGAAAATATCGGCAGGTTGGATCAAAAATCTGATACGTAAATTATGCTGGTATCGGATGGTTTCCGCTTCTTGCTCAGAGGGCGGGCCAGAGGGAGGGCCAGGCTCCGTGATACACGGGCACCGGCCCGTGTGGGCCCGTGTCCAGAACCGCCACAGACTGAGATGGACCAGAGAGGGAGGGATCTTTTCTTCTCTAAACTTGATCTTCCTAGGTTACTTGAGGAACATGTGGAGGGGCTGGAAGCACCTGTAGCAGAGGCAGAAATTAGAAAAGCTATTTTGATGATGAAGGCAGGGAAATCACCTGGCTATGATGGTATCCCCGCAGAATATTATAGAACATATATCGATATTCTGGCCCCAGTTTTACAAAAAGTGTATCAAGAAACTTTTGAGAGAGGACAGTTTCCCCCTACTTTCAATGAAGCATTAATTTCTCTAATCCCAAAAAAAGATAAAGACAGTACAGATCCATCAAATTATAGGCCCATCAGTTTGCTTAACGTAGATTGTAAAATATTAACCAAGGTGCTGGCTTTACGCTTGCAACGAGTCCTTCCCAGCATTATACATCAAAATCAGACAGGCTTTATGAAAAACCGTTCTTCTTCTGATAACATGAGAAAATTGATGCATTTGATGTGGCTGAGCCAGTCAAAGAATGAGCCAGTAGCTGCCATCTCATTAGATGCTGAGAAAGCATTTGATAAGGTGGAATGGGACTTTCTTTTCTTGGCCTTGTCAAATTTTGGATTTGGACCACATTTTACTAAATTGGTTAAAATATTGTATAAGGAGCCAAAGGCTGCAGTAATAACCAATGGTATTATTTCACCTTTCTTTGGGTTATCACGTGGGACCCGGCAGGGTTGCTCTCTCAGTCCCTTGTTGTTTAATATTTTCATAGAAACTCTGGCAGTGGGTATTAGGGCAAATAAGGACATTAAAGGGGTATTCATGGGTCAACAAGAACACAAACTGCTTCTTTACGCAGACAATATTTTAGCACTCATCACCCATCCACTTACATCCTTGCCACATCTGATGGACACCACATCTGATGGACACGTACAGTCATTTTCAGAGGTGTCGGGATACACAGTAAACTGGACTAAGTCAGAGGCCATGCCATTATCTGCTTTATGTCATTCACATATGGTAGAAAATTTTAAATTTAAATGGACACCTAAAGGAATGAAATATCTGGGTGTTAGACTTAGTTGGGATTTGGAAGAATTACCTTTACTAAATTTTAATCCGGTGTTGTCAAAAATTAAAACAAATTTTGAAAAGTGGGAAAAGATCAAATTAACTTTGTGGGGTAAGATTAATATCATTAAAATGATCACCACCCCTCAGTTTAATTATTTGTTAATGATGCTGCCCGGTACAATCCCGCCAGACATTTTTAAAAGGTATGAAAACTTGGTTAAACTTTTCTTGTGGGGAGGTAAAAGAGCAAGAATAAAACTAGATACTGTAAATTATATGCCCCTAGAGAAAAGGGTGGTCGAGGACTCTCAGATTCAAAGCTTTACTACTTATCATTTGAAATGGTTAAATTAGTTAAACACTGGGAGGAATCTGTGAACAGGCAGGAATGGATAAGCATTGAAACTGATGTTTGTTCACCGTTCCACCCAAGACACAAACTGTCTCAAAAGACTGACACAACAAATCCGGTTCTTATTCATTCTAGTGAGGTTTGGTCAAAAGTCCATAGAATGTTAGAGCTTCCACATCAGTTACTGGCATATGCATCTCTCTGGAATAATCCTGCTATATCTATTGGTAAACGACCTGTGTTTTGGAGGCAGTGGCATTCACATGGCATACACACCATTGGTGATCTGTATAAAGATGGACAATTTATGTCCTATGAGGATTTGACTCGTACATTTGAATTGGAAGGCAGAGCGAACCTATGGAAATATTTACAGATGAGACACTGTGTGACCTCCAAAATCAAAGACAGTGTGGAAAATAAGATTTTAGATTTTATTAGGTTGCCACGTGATCGCCACACGACCTCTCAGTTTTATAAACTTTTAAGTTGTAGTTTGAGTGGTGAATCATTAAAGCTCCACTGACATCATCTTTTAACTTTCCATAAAATGGCACAACATATATATATATTAAGATTGACCTCTGATCGTTTTTGCTAAAACAATGTTAAATTAATTAGAATTCCTCTCAAAAACAGTTTAAAATTAGCGCCATTTTTTTAACACGATAAATGGACCTTACCAAGCTCCGCCCACAGGGTCGCGTTTCATTGGCTAATGCCCATAACACGTCACAGCGCAGCTTCCACGTGCGTGCCGGTCTCACAAAACAAACGCTACAGTAGCATTTGTGAGACCGGCACCACATGCTACTTACATTGCTAGCTAGCATACGTGCAGAATTTTTTTGCGTCAGGGCTGGAAAAATTGTCCTCCACCGTCAGTGGGGTATCTGTACAGGAGATGTCAGGTACCCTGACCGTATTTGTGGAAGTAAAATTCACCGTTTCCCTATATGTGAAACTGAATGCCTTGCTTGGATCAAAGCTTGTGCACGACCACAAAACTGAACAATTATTTCTTTCACCAGCAGAGAAGGGTTGACCTGCTTTTGAAACCTGCTAGTTAACAACACGCGGTCACGATGAGAGAAAGCCACAGTTCACTGAACGTCCTGGAAGTTGGGAAGAAACAGCTCTGCTAACTCCACATGAGCTAGCTAACACAACGAGCTCTACTGTCGATTTCACCTAAAACTGCACAAAATCGTGACACGAAGGCTGGATTTTAACTAACACACCGAACAGCTGAGCTCATTAGCTCTCACAAAAGTCGCTGTCGGCGTGTTTAGCAGCTAAAGCAGCAACGGCTAACCAATGGAGATTACAGTTAGCATTAGCTTTGCGACCAAGGCACACTCAAAGTTTTGCCAACAACAGAAATCACTGATTTCAAAAGTAATCCTCAAAACCATGAATGCCTGACTTACCCAGCCTTGCAGGACAATAGTCATCAGTGATCCTGTCCACAGCTGTAATAATGCTGAGCGTTCAGGAGCTGATGTTTTCCTCATCAAACAGTAGTAGCATTAGCTGTGACACGCACGCTGTTGGAGGCATCGCGTGGATCAAACAACTTGATAACGTCCAAAAAAAAAAATCATGAACTTGTTGGTTCCCCTGTCTATTGTCATGGCTGATATTTTGTTGGAATCTGGCAGAAATGATACACTATTCGACTCAGAAATACCCTCCAGAGTCAGTCGACGCCATATTTTCCATTGAAACTAGGGCTGAGCTTGGGAGACACGGAGACCGGCCGGAGCTTAGGGGGCGTTTCTGGGCGGAGCTTGGTAAGGTCCATAGGGATTTCCCCGTTGCAGGATGATGACGTCATAACAAGACTCGTCTCTACTGCGCAGCTTGAAAACAATGGAGGAGATACAAACTCGATCCGTCCAATTTAGCCATTTAAAAGTTAATATTTTAGCGGATTGTCTTCAGAGAAGCCAAAGTTATTTCCAGTAAACAGCAGGTTATAATGTTTTTCAGCTCCTGCTGGTTTTTGGAGACTTCCACTTCATGAGGTGAGCTGCTGTGTGTGGTTACATGAGCTGCATGTGGACGAGGCAGAGAACATGTACATCATCTCCACAGCACTGAAATGGTAATATATTAGTTAATGTTTCTAATAATTATTCAACATTATCATTTATTAGTTTGTGTACAAAACAATTTGCACAGGCTCCTGCAGCTGTTGATTATTTTGCTTCAATTTGTCAGCTTTGTTATTTAATCCAGTCAACATGTTTACAATATTTCATATTTATTTTTCTATTTAATTTGGACATCACTTGGTGTTATAGTGGTGTATCATTAAAATGATGGAAATACTGTACATGACATTAGTTTGACCCATTGTCTTAATATACAGTATACTGCATATAATATATACTGTGTGTGTCTGTGTGTTTTATCATCAATTCACAGAAATATCTTCACCTGAAGAGTGGACACAGGTGGCGGTTCTGTGAAGAAGCTGGAAGCACCTGTTGTGAGGCTGAGGAGTTCTGGCGTGGGTCACGGCCAAACAGTGACTCTGAGTTTACTGGCCTGTTGTTTTGTGTACTTGAATAAAGCGTTGGCTGAAGCAGAACGTCTGGTGCTTGAGTGACCGCGACAACGTTACACCAGAAATACTACAGAAATACTACAACTTGCCAGAGCATTGACATGAAAATGAATCAATGAAAATATAAATTTAATATTTTTTCTGACAGTTCAAATGAACATATTGTTTGAAAAAAAAGGATAACAATGAACCAAGTGTTTATGTAGTTATGTGTAAATAAAGTTACAGTAGTACACTATATTATCTGTTAGTGTTGAGTTATTCTTTGTGAGAATATTTGTGTATCTGTTTTAATTTCATTCGTTCATCTACAACTCACAGAAAGTACTTTAGTAAAAACAAAATTGGTGAATGTTAAAAAAACATTTTATTAAAGTAAAACCATCCCATATTATCAAATATATGAAAACCTATGGGGAAACATTAATATGAACAGATTATCAAAAAAAATTGAGTTTAAAAAATATCAGCAAGTGGTGTTTGACTTCATCAGCTCCTAAAAAATGACACTTTACAGCTGTAAATCTGCAAAATCAGAACTTCTTCAGACTCCAACACCCTCCTCGTCCACCCTCCTTGATGTCCAGGTGTTGTAGGTCTGGATGCAGAGGACATCTGTCTAGTTTCTCTTCAAGGTTTGTTCTCCACCACCTGTGTCCACTCTTCAGGTGAAGATATTTCTGTGAATTGATGATAAAACACACAGACACACACAGTATATATTATATGCAGTATACTGTATATTAAGACAATGGGTCAAACTAATGTCATGTACAGTATTTCCATCATTTTAATGATACACCACTATAACACCAAGTGATGTCCAAATTAAATAGAAAAATAAATATGAAATATTGTAAACATGTTGACTGGATTAAATAACAAAGCTGACAAATTGAAGCAAAATAATCAACAGCTGCAGGAGCCTGTGCAAATTGTTTTGTACACAAACTAATAACTAATAATGTTGAATAATTATTAGAAACATTAACTAATATATTACCATTTCAGTGCTGTGGAGACGATGTACATGTTGTAGAATTACTTCTGCCTCGTCCACATGCAGCTCATGTAACTCCACACAGCAGCTCACCTCATGAAGTGAAGGTCTCCAAAAACCAGCAGGAGCTGAAAAACATTATAACCTGCTGTTTACTGGAAATAACTTTGGCTTCTCTGAAGACAATCCGCTAAAAAATTAACTTTTAAATGGCTAAATTGGACGGATCGAGTTTGTATCTCCTCCATTGTTTTCAAGCTGCGCAGTAGAGACGAGTCTTGTTATGACGTCATCATCCTGCGACGGGGAAATCCCTATTTATCGTGTTAAAAAAATGGCGCTAATTTTAAACTGTTTTTGAGAGGAATTCTAATTAATTTAACATTGTTTTAGCAAAAACGATCAGAGGTCAATCTTAATATATATATATGTTGTGCCATTTTATGGAAAGTTAAAAGATGATGTCAGTGGAGCTTTAAATATCAAACTTATTTGGGAAAGAGATTTGAAAATCGAGTACACAAAGGAAGAATGGCTGGAGGTCCTATCAAGGAGCGGTAAATATGTGAAAGAAGCCCGAAATAAACTCATACAGTATAAAGTGTTGCATAGATATTATCATACTCCTACCAGATTGCACAGAATGAAACTAATGACGGACAATTTGTGTTGGAAATGTAAAAAAGAGGCGGGGACATATTTACACTGTTTTTGGGAATGTCCTCTGATTACACCTTTTTGGATTGAAGTCTTGAAGGTTTTGAGTGCCTGGTTTGGCTCAGAAGTCCCCGGACCCCAGAACTGTGTTTACTGGGAGATAGATCTCAAATGCCGGACATTTCCAAAGGAGCCCTTTCAGTTATTATGGTCGGTCTTGTGACAGCATCCAGGATCATCTTAAAACATTGGAAGACCATAAAGCGTCCTGAAATCAATGACTGGATTAAATCAATGACCGACGCAGCTTCTTATGAGGTCATGCTCAGTAACTTGAAAGGAAGCAGAGACAAAGATTGGGACAGTTTTTGGGACTCGCTAAAAAGTGTAACAATGACCTAAAATGATTCTGCTTTGTCTTACGTTTTTTTGTTTTGTTTGTTTGTTTCTCGATTTTCTGGACTTTTGAATCACACCAATTACAGTAATTACAGAAATGTTTTCTTTATTTTTTTAAATGTATCACTCCACCTGTAATCTACTGTTATTTGGGGGTGGGGAATAGAGGGAGGGGGGTGCACCAGCTTTATGTTCTTTATTTTGTTTTTGTTTTTAATATTTTTTTAATGTTTTTATGTTTATTTTATGTACATGTTACAAAAAATTAATAAAAATTACAACAACAAAAAAAGAAAAAGTCTGGATAAAAGAGGAAACGTTTCTACAATTTTTTAACCCATCCAGAGGACCTAATTTAACTCTTTTTTTTTTTTTACCTGCTTGAATTATTGTGCTTGAATTATTGTGCACCATGGATGTTGTATGATGTGTCACGTGACACTTTCTGATTGGGCAGGTTTTGGGCGGTCTTTAACAGATTTTTGGGCTGGAAAACCTGGACTATCTGGCAACACTGGTCAAGTCCTTCGTCACTCACGTTTCTTCCGACTGGCTGAGCACTGCTCGGTTCTGCTCCTTGTGTGCTCCCTAGCTGCTGTAGTTAACCCTCCTAGCATGAATGTTTACTCCAGAGTTGACTTCAGTGCTTACGTTTCCAACTGAAATGGATGGTGTCGCTTCCTGTCTGCTCTCATTTATTCCACTGTCAGTGTCATTCGTTGTCCTCTTGTTTTGTTGGAAAAAAAGTCTGAATATCCATGATACACGGACAATGGCGAGCGTGTGTTTCTGTTTGAAAACAGCGTTTGCGCATTAAGTTTTATTACTTGTTTTATTGACATTTAATTCTGTTGCACCTTGTAGCACTTTGAGATTTTCATTAATGAAAAGTGCGTTATAAATTGAATTCATTATTATTATTATAAGTCAGTGACCCGCCCCCCTCGAACTGTACAGTAGTTGGCTAGAATGTTGCCTTGGCTTCATTGATTGGTTGAATTGTATGACTGACAGACAAAGATAGGAAAAATAGAAAGATGTACACTCGGAGATTAAAAACAAACAAAAAACTTCCCGTCATCCAATCGGGGGGGCACAGCTGACTCTGTGGGGGGGCAATGTCCCTCAATGCCCGCCCATGCCGCCGGGCCTGTTGTGGTGTACTGTACAACATTATAAAAGTTCTATTTATAAACCCGAATGTCTGAAGACGACTCCTGTCTGTCCATCTTCAGCTCATGAACTGTTTTTACTCCTCAGAGTGTCTGTTAACTTTTGTCTCGTTTCATAAGCAGCAGTTGCAATTTTTCTGATGAATAAATCTGAATGAATAAATAAACTTTAGTTTCAGTTATTATAAGTTGTGCTGTTGTTTCAGAGACACTATAAACTTAAAGAAACCAAGTAGCAGAAAGATTTAAGCATTACTGTAAATAGTTTGTGAAACAGTAACGTGAATTTTTCATGTTATGAAAGAGTGATTATATAATTATTTTAATTTAATTTTATAAAGATCATTGGGGATGGGATGAAATTGAAATTACCTGGATATTATTATTTATGTTGTATTAAGAAAGTAAAAATGAGATTACATACTTAAGTGTATGGGTGGGCGATATTGCCAAAAAATGATATCACGATATATTTTTTGAAACACCCCGATAACGATATCAGATGATATTTCACATTTTCTCCTTTTATTGAATCAACCAAACAAATGTGTAATTTCAAAATGACTTTTCATAAACAGTCACCAGAATACAAAAAAATATTCATACAGTATTTAACAAGCAAAATAAATAAATATATTAAAAAAATTGGCTGACAGTTTGAATCAGCTACCAAGTACTGTTTTTGTTAGCAAGATAACTCATAAACCACACCGCGGATTTTTAAATCCAGCTGATTTCACATTTGGTTGAGCTCAGGGGACTGTCTGCTATAAAGTCAGGTAAGAAATATATTTTTTAAGCATTTATTTAGCTAAATTTAAAGAAACAAAGCGTCCGGTCCGAAGTTCCGCCTGCCTAAAATTCGGCTAACTTTTTTATTTTAATCCAGCTGATTTGAACATTTCGTTAAGCTCAGGAGCACGTCTACTATAAAGTCAGCGAAGAAATATATTTTTTCTCGCAAAGAAATAATTGTTTTTACCGTGTTTCCTTGTGAAGTTCTTCGTACTCGCTTGCTTCTGTCGCCGCCATTTTAAGCAGGGCAAATGAGGCGCTGACGCGTCGCGTAGCGGTGACGCTATTAAACACCGAAGCGTATTTTGTACGATTTTTTCTTGTTTATTGTTAATAATTGGACAAAGCGTATTTTACAACGGCGAATACGGTAGTTCCGCGACACTCTTGTGGTCTTCCATGCTTGCTCGCGCCCGCAACGCTTCACATGGCTCAGTGCTGCGCAGGTTAGACGCAGTCAAATGACGTCATCATAGGATACCGCAATATTTTTTTTTTCCACCGGTGTCAAAAAATCCACCGGTATTATCGTAAACGAGATGATATGGCCCACTCCTACATATGACCCTCGTGTTAAAATATGTCCACGTAAATATTGCCTACAAACTATTTCTGTACAGAACGACAGTTACAAAATATCTTGAACATTTCATGCTTAGGCTTAACACCAAAGTTTTAAACATGGAGTTCAAATATTTTTAATAATTTCCCTGCAGCTGAGACAGAGAAGACAACGAGACACTTCCTGTTGGACATGTTTAGATACATTTAGGCATTTTAACACATCTGAGAATCCCCGATGGAGCTGTGAATATTAGTGTGAGCCTGCGCTAGCAGCTAAATTACAAATCGGCTACAATGCATCTTCTGCCCCTCGAGACAAGTTGGTAGGGCAGTATTTAGTGGATTAAAAACAAAATCCCAGTTAAAAGTTAAAACACAGCTCAAAATAGCTAACTCACTGTGTTGTGCACTATGTTGTGAATGGGTGGGCATGAACAACACAGCCGTCAGCTCATGAATCTTTGTCTCTTCTTGATGACATCATCATGTATCACAGCACAAATCTTGTGTTGGCAGTCATTTATCTAGACAAATGAAAAGTCCTGTTCTTTATCTACGTGATGTCTTATCTATTGTGTTTTTTGTTAAGTGCTAAATGAATGGTGGTGTAGCAACAGACTATTATTATAGAGAAGAATCGTGTGAAAATAAAGAGACATAAAAAAAAAAAGTCTATGTAGCACTAATGTACTACAACAGTAGCCCGGAATGGACAAACCAAACACTGACACTGTTGTTCAGGGGCACCATCTGTGCCTGAAGCTGTAATAAACAAAAAAAAAAGAGTATAAGTGTACAAAGCACCTCAAGCAATGTGGAAAATGCTAAAAAAAAAAATGCATCATTAATGTGCCTTCTGTACTTTCTTTACAGAATAAAGTCCACACAACCGCTTTATCTCTACACACCGGCAGTGGTTATTTCCAATCTACCACCTGTGTAACAGACAGAGAGACAAAATGGAGCAGGAGAAATTAAATAATTCAGTGAAGTCACTGAAAACAACACCTTTTGAGAGAAGAACACATCAGGAGAAGATGGAAGTGAAAAAACTCGGACCTGATCGACCAAACATCCGACTTAGTCAGCAGTCCAAAGAGAGAGGGAGACAGTACACTCGATCTTTTTCCAGGACCTGGTTTGATAAGAAGGCTTGGCTAACTGCATGTAGTGAGGCTAATGCTTTATTCTGCTTTCCCTGCCTCCTTTTTCAAACTTCAGGATCTGACGCAGTTTGGATAAAGACAGGCATGACTGATTTAAAGCATTTTTCAGAAAAAGCTAAGAAGCATGAACAATCTGGGGTCCACATGAGCAGTGCACTACGACTCGCTATGTTTGGAAGGGTAAACATTGCATCTCAGCTTGATGAAGGCTACAGGGTAGGGATCCGTAAGCACAATGAGGAGGTTGACAAAAACAGGCACATTCTTTCAAAAATAATAGACTGTGTGAAGTTCTGTGGTGCATTTGAACTTGCTCTGCGTGGTCATGATGAAAGTGAAAGCTCAGAAAATCCAGGTATTTTTAGAGGACTGGTGGATTTTGTAGCATCACTGGATGCAGTTCTACATGAGCACCTGCAGACTGCCACTGTGTTTAAGGGAACATCCAAGGCTGTGCAGAATGAACTCCTGGATTGCATGCTGTCAGTTTTGAGAGAGTGCATCATTGAAGAAATCAGGAGTGCAGACTTTGTCTCCATCCAGGCTGATGAAACAATGGACATTTCCACTCAGTGTCAGCTGGTGCTTGTGATCCGTTACATTGACAAAGCCCATCATGTCCAAGAGAGGTTTTTTGAGTTCATACCTCTCCAAAGTGCCACAGCTGATTCCATCGCCACAGCACTTCTGGATAGGTTGAGCTCCATTCTCCCTGATGACCAGAAGAGCAAGCTCATTTCACAAGCATATGATGGTGCGAGTGTCATGAGAGGAGCCACAGGTGGTGTACAGAAGAAGATCCAAGATGTCTATGTAAATGCACACTACGTCCACTGCTATGCTCACCAGCTTAATCTTATCATGCAGCAGGTGACTTCCCATATCTCAAAAGTGAGTAATTTCTTCTCAGACCTGGCTGGATTCTCTGGCTTTTTTTCAAGATCGCCAAAGAGAACCAGTGTTCTCGATGAAGTGGTGGCCCACAGAGTCCAGAGAGCAAGCACAGTGAGGTGGAACTTCCACAGCCGAGCTGTGAACACAGTATTTGAGCTCAAAGCAAATCTGCTCCGGTGTTTTGAAACCATCAGGGACTCAGGAAAGTTTGATCCTACCACTGTTAGAGAAGCTGGAGGCTTTGTGAGGCTGCTGGAGGATGATAGCTTCAGCTTTTTCCTGAAACTGTTCCATCTGGTCATGCCTCATGTGGACATTCTCTACAACCAACTCCAGAAGCGGACCATCGACTCAGTCTTTGTTCAGAGAATCATGCAGCAGTTCACAGACCACATTCAAAAAATCAGGTACCGGTAAATTGAAATTAATGTGTATGTTGTGCTGTTTAATATTACTGATACAGTATTTTGTTAATGTCTTATGATTGAACTACTTCACATTTCTTGTTATTTTACACTGTTCTCTTATGGTCCTGTAGAGACTCCCTCCCTAATCTTTGTGGTGAACACACTCACAGTGTATCCCAGATGGCCAAGAAACGCCGCACATTGGGCCCGGGTGAACGTCAGAAGATAGCTACAGAGGTGAGAAGCTAAATGCATGATGTAGGTCTTTCTTTTAAAATGTTTTTCATCATAGTAGTTCTGTATTGTGAAAAAGTGAGGAGAACTAGTTACATCTTTCTAAGTGCAATGTCAATTTGAATTGTTGCTATTAAATGTACACATATACTCATAAAATAAATAGTTGTTAGATGTTAAATAATTAGAAAGCTGACTAATAGCCATTTCCCTATCCTCTTGACTACCAGGAAAAATAAATATTGTCCATGCCCAATATTTTATTATTCATATGGAAGAGAAAGGTGCCAAAACCCACCCTTTCATATTTAGCATAATTGAAAAGCACAAAATCAGTCAGAGAATCTTTATTGCCATTTGCACCACATGTGGTACATGTGATGAAACAAGATTATGTACACAGGGTCCCAGTTACATCCAACAATGGACCTTACCAAGCTCCGCCCAGAAACGCCCCCAGGCTCCAACATGGCTGCTTACCTCACAAACAAAGTCTCGCGCAGCATTAGTTTCAATGGAAAACATGGCGTCGACTGACTCTGCAGGGTCTTTCTGAGTCGATAGTGTATCATTTCTGCCAGATTCCAACAAAATATCAGCCACGACACTGGACAGGGGAACCAACAAGTTCATGTTATTTTTTTGGGACAACATCAAGTTGTTTGAGCCACGCGATACCTCCAACAGTGTGCGCGTCACAGCTAAATGCTACCGGCCGATGAGGAAAACAGCAGCTCCTCACATGCTCAGCATTATTACAGCTGTGGACAGGATCACTGATAAAAATAAATAAATAAATGTCACATTTTTGTCATCTGTGTATGTTTCCCATACAAGACGAAATTCGTCTCTGCATTTAACCCAACCACCACCAGGTGGTGCAGTGGGCAGCCATAGAAAGCGCACGGGGAGCTGGGGAAATAGGTGTACACTCATAGACACCCCAAGGTGTGTAGTGGCCGGGGTTCGAACCTGGGTCCTTCGGGTCCAAAGTCGGAAGCCCTGCCTCTACACCATCTTGGATGCCTATTGTCCTGCAAGGCTGGGTAAGTCAGGCATTCATGGTTTTGAGCGTTACTTTTGAAATCAGTGATTTCTGTTGTTGGCAAAAGTTGAGTGTGCCTTGGTCTGATAAACGGTGCTCGGTGCTAGCGGGGCTAACACGATTACAGTTTAGTGAAAAGCCTTTTCAGGTGAAATGAAATCTTTAATGTATGTTAGATACGGTACACATTGCATATTGATCTCTTCAGCTAACGTAAAACTGTGTAACAGACAGGCTTCAAGGTGTAGAAGTTGTATCGGTATCGTTAAATGCGGTCGCACAAGCTCACAATGTAAATTAGCATGTCTAAAAAAGCTAAGTCTGGTCCCCTGGACATTACTCTGGTCCAGAGGACCAGACTTCGCTATTTTAGAGTTTTCTACCTGGATTATTGAGCATGCATCAGGGTAAATTAGCATGCGTTTCTTGCTACTGTAGCTGTTGTTTGTGAGGCGGTCACGCGCCTGGTAGCTGCGCTGTGACGTGAAATGGGCATTAGCCAATGAAACGCGGCCCTGTGGGCGGAGCTTGGTAAGGTCCATAAAAGGTAAGAGAAAAACAGTAATAACATCTAAGATATGAACTAAGAAAAACATCAACTAAAAATACACTAAGCACTAATATCATAGAAAACATTACTCCAAACAGCAGCACGAACATGAGTCTGTATGAGCAGATGGGCACGAATGAACACAGCAACATGAAACAGATCAGCAGCAACATGAAACAGATCAGCAGCAACATGAAACAGATCAGCAGCAACATGAAACAGATCAGCAGCAACATGAAACAGATCAGCAGCAACATGAAACAGATCAGCAGCAACATGAAACAGATCAGCATGAAACAGATCAGCAGCAACATGAAACAGATCAGCAGCAACATGAAACAGATCAGCAACATGAAACAGATCAGCAGCAACATGAAACAGATCAGCAGCAACATGAAACAGATCAGCAGCAACATGAAACAGATCAGCAGCAACATGAAACAGATCAGCAGCAACATGAAACAGATCAGCAGCAACATGAAACAGATCAGCAGCAACATGAAACAGATCAGCAGCAACATGAAACAGATCAGCAGCAACATGAAACAGATCAGCAGCAACATGAAACAGATCAGCAGCAACATGAAACAGATCAGCAGCAACATGAAACAGATCAGCAGCAACATGAAACAGATCAGCAGCAACATGAAACAGATCAGCAGCAACATGAAACAGATCAGCAGCAACATGAAACAGATCAGCAGCAACATGAAACAGATCAGCAGCAACATGAAACAGATCAGCAGCAACATGAAACAGATCAGCAGCAACATGAAACAGATCAGCAGCAACATGAAACAGATCAGCAGCAACATGAAACAGATCAGCAGCAACATGAAACAGATCAGCAGCAACATGAAACAGATCAGCAGCAACATGAAACAGATCAGCAGCAACATGAAACAGATCAGCAGCAACATGAAACAGATCAGCAGCAACATGAAACAGATCAGCAGCAACATGAAACAGATCAGCAGCAACATGAAACAGATCAGCAGCAACATGAAACAGATCAGCAGCAACATGAAACAGATCAGCAGCAACATGAAACAGATCAGCAGCAACATGAAACAGATCAGCAGCAACATGAAACAGATCAGCAGCAACATGAAACAGATCAGCAGCAACATGAAACAGATCAGCAGCAACATGAAACAGATCAGCAGCAACATGAAACAGATCAGCAGCAACATGAAACAGATCAGCAGCAACATGAAACAGATCAGCAGCAACATGAAACAGATCAGCAGCAACATGAAACAGATCAGCAGCAACATGAAACAGATCAGCAGCAACATGAAACAGATCAGCAGCAACATGAAACAGATCAGCAGCAACATGAAACAGATCAGCAGCAACATGAAACAGATCAGCAGCAACATGAAACAGATCAGCAGCAACATGAAACAGATCAGCAGCAACATGAAACAGATCAGCAGCAACATGAAACAGATCAGCAGCAACATGAAACAGATCAGCAGCAACATGAAACAGATCAGCAGCAACATGAAACAGATCAGCAGCAACATGAAACAGATCAGCAGCAACATGAAACAGATCAGCAGCAACATGAAACAGATCAGCAGCAACATGAAACAGATCAGCAGCAACATGAAACAGATCAGCAGCAACATGAAACAGATCAGCAGCAACATGAAACAGATCAGCAGCAACATGAAACAGATCAGCAGCAACATGAAACAGATCAGCAGCAACATGAAACAGATCAGCAGCAACATGAAACAGATCAGCAGCAACATGAAACAGATCAGCAGCAACATGAAACAGATCAGCAGCAACATGAACAGATCAGCAGCAACATGAAACAGATCAGCAGCAACATGAAACAGATCAGCAGCAACATGAAACAGATCAGCATCAACATGAAACAGATCAGCAGCAACATGAAACAGATCAGCAGCAACATGAAACAGATCAGCAGCAACATGAAACAGATCAGCAGCAACATGAAACAGATCAGCAGCAACATGAAACAGATCAGCATCAACATGAAACAGATCAGCAGCAACATGAAACAGATCAGCAGCAACATGAAACAGATCAGCATCAACATGAAACAGATCAGTAGCAACATGAAACAGATCAGCAGCAACATGAAACAGATCAGCAACATGAAACAGATCAGCAGCAACATGAAACAGATCAGCAGCAACATGAAACAGATCAGCAGCAACATGAAACAGATCAGTAGCAACATGAAACAGATCAGCAGCAACATGAAACAGATCAGCAGCAACATGAAACAGATCAGCATGAAACAGATCAGCAGCAACATGAAACAGATCAGCAGCAACATGAAACAGATCAGCAGCAACATGAAACAGATCAGCAGCAACATGAAACAGATCAGTAGCAACATGAAACAGATCAGCAGCAACATGAAACAGATCAGCAGCAACATGAAACAGATCAGCAGCAACATGAAACAGATCAGCAGCAACATGAAACAGATCAGCAGCAACATGAAACAGATCAGCAGCAACATGAAACAGATCAGTAGCAACATGAAACAGATCAGCAGCAACATGAAACAGATCAGCAGCAACATGAAACAGATCAGTAGCAACATGAAACAGATCAGCAGCAACATGAAACAGATCAGCAGCAACATGAAACAGATCAGCAGCAACATGAAACAGATCAGCAGCAACATGAAACAGATCAGCAGCAACATGAAACAGATCAGCAGCAACATGAAACAGATCAGCAGCAACATGAAACAGATCAGCAGCAACATGAAACAGATCAGCAGCAACATGAAACAGATCAGCAGCAACATGAAACAGATCAGCAGCAACATGAAACAGATCAGCAGCAACATGAAACAGATCAGCAGCAACATGAAACAGATCAGCAGCAACATGAAACAGATCAGCAGCAACATGAAACAGATCAGCAGCAACATGAAACAGATCAGCAGCAACATGAAACAGATCAGCAGCAACATGAAACAGATCAGCAGCAACATGAAACAGATCAGCAGCAACATGAAACAGATCAGCAGCAACATGAAACAGATCAGCAGCAACATGAAACAGATCAGCAGCAACATGAAACAGATCAGCAGCAACATGAAACAGATCAGCAGCAACATGAAACAGATCAGCAGCAACATGAAACAGATCAGCAGCAACATGAAACAGATCAGCAGCAACATGAAACAGATCAGCAGCAACATGAAACAGATCAGCAGCAACATGAAACAGATCAGCAGCAACATGAAACAGATCAGCAGCAACATGAAACAGATCAGCAGCAACATGAAACAGATCAGCAGCAACATGAAACAGATCAGCAGCAACATGAAACAGATCAGCAGCAACATGAAACAGATCAGTAGCAACATGAAACAGATCAGCAGCAA
>JBBPBX010072371.1:6429-18086 GCA_038048925.1 Garcialebias charrua
AAAAAGATTGATTAAAAATAAAATAAACAGCAATTTATCAACGGGATTTAAGGAAATTTAAATTAAACATCTTATGTAAAACTTTTATTTTTGAGTCATCGTGTTTCAATAGCTAGACTGAACCTTAAAGACTTAGAAACACAAACATATACATTTGTTTTTCATATTCCCACTAACATTTATAACACGTTAAGCTAACATATATAACATGTTAAGCTAACATTTATAACATGTTAAGCTAACATTTATAACATGTTAAGCTAACATTTATAACATGTTAAACTAACATTTATAACATGTTAAGCTAACATTTATAACATGTTAAACTAACATTTATAACATGTTAAGCTAACATTTATAACATGTTAAGCTAACATTTACATGTTAAACTAAAATTTATAACATGTTAAGCTAACATTTACAACATGTTAAACTAACATTTATAACATGTTAACTAACATTTATAACATGTTAAAGACCGTGTAAAGTGAAATTAAATGTGTGTTTTTAGTTTGTCACATGGCATAAATATGTGTTATTAATCACCCATTTAAATCTGACTGATTAAAAACATTGTTTACCTTATAAAATTAAGTCTCAAAAATCATGAAAAAACATGATTTTGCCTTGCCCTGGAACGCTGGGGGCGTGTCAGTGCGTGGGCGTGGTTTCAGCGCAGCTGCGCTCGTGTCCTGCCCCTGCCCTGAGCTGACTGTGTGGAGAGGCAGGCAGCAGAGATCCAGTAAACCTGCTCTGTTTTTATCCGAGTTCTGTCTGTAACAGCAGCTACTTTTTCCAAGAGTTACGCTGTTTTTGTAAATAGTTTTCTTGTGTGTTTTTAATCTGGAATGAATAAAAAAAAAAAAAAAAAAAGAGTTGTACCATGCGGGATTTGAACCCGTGGGGTTTGGGACGGAAGGCAAGCGCTTTATCCATTGACCTATCCAGGCATTACAGATACTCGGTATAAAACCACGCGGTATAAAAACATGTTATGATTTGTACGGGTGCCCTGACCATTGCGACATCCAGGGAAGATGCACGAACGAGGCATAATTGATTAGCTAGCTAACAATGAACAAAATATCTATGCTATTGCTATCTGATGCTATCTGCGATTCGCGAGTGAACGGCTCCACCGAGGCGAATTTATACGGCTGGAGCTGCAGGGGGTGGGGCTATACTAATGAGGACCGCGTGACGAAACGCGGTCACATTTAAAACACGCCTAAAAAATCCTGAAACAGAAATATGTTTATACACAGTTTGCTCTATAACTCCAAAATTAATTGAGCTACAATTTTGAGACTTTTTACTCATTTACAAGATTACAATTATGACATTTATAATGTTTATTGAAGAAAATGTTGAAATTCACTTTACACGGTCTTTAAGCTAACATTTATAACATGTTAAGCTAACATTCATAACATGTTAAACTAACATTTATAACATGTTAAGCTAATATTTATAACATGTTAAATAACATTTATAACATGTTAAACTAACATTTATAACATGTTAAGCTAACATTTATAACATGTTAAGCTAATATTTATAACATGTTAAGCTACTATGTATAACATTTTAAAATAACATTTATAACATGTTAAGCTAACATTTCTAACATGTTAAGTTAATATTTATAACATGTTAAGCTAACATTTATAACATGTTAAGCCAACATGTATAACATGTTAAGCTAACATATAACATGTAAAGGGGCAGCTGTGGCGTAGTGGTAATGGCAGTCGTCCCCCGATCAGAAGGTTGGAGGTTCGAATCCTGGTTCCCCACACCATGTGTCGTTGTGTCCCTGGGCAAGACACTTAACCCTGAGTTGCTCCCGGTAGGACTGGATGGAGCCTTGCATGGCAGTCTGCCGCTACTGGTGTATGAATGTGTGTATGAATGGGTGGATGGTTGGTATTGTAAAGCGCTTTGGGGCCCCTCATAGGGGGCTGGAAAGCGCTATATAAATAAGCTCCATTTACCATTTTACCAAGCTAACATTTATAACATGTTAAGCTAACATTTATAACATGTTAAGCTAACATTTATATCATGTTAATCTAATATGTACAACATGTTAAGCTAACGTGTATAACATGTTAAGCTAACATTACAACTTGTTAAGCTAATGTGTATAACAAGTTAAAGTAACGTGTATAACATGTTAAACTAATTTTTTTAGCAAGATAACTCATAAACCACACTGCAGATTTTCTTGAAACTTACAGAGTGTAATTATTTGGTGGTCATTTACAAACTGTTAGCTGCAGAAGATATTTAGAGCTAAAAAAATTGCTTTTAGCATGTTAGCTGTTAGCTACCATAAACAGATACCTACTGTTTAGATAAACAGCTCAGAAACCACTCAGTGGATATTTTTTCTGCTTACAGAGTGTAATTATATGGCTTCAATTTACAGACTGTTGACCTGTAGAAGACATTTGAGATAAAATTCGATTTATTTATAATTTATTTTCGTAGCGCCCCCGAGGCTGTTTGGAAAAAGTCAAACCGAAACAATTTAAATTCAGCAGATTTGACCATTTCGTGAATTGATTAAGGAACGGTTAAGCTCGGGAACCCTTGTGCTATAACGTCAGCTAAGAAATATATTTTTTCTCAGCAAAGAAATAATAGTTTTTACCGTTTTAATC
Source organism: Garcialebias charrua (assembly GCA_038048925.1). Taxonomy (NCBI): domain Eukaryota; kingdom Metazoa; phylum Chordata; class Actinopteri; order Cyprinodontiformes; family Rivulidae; genus Garcialebias; species Garcialebias charrua. The sequence goes on from JBBPBX010072371.1 coordinate 9,096, forward strand.
TTGTAAAGTCCTTCCGTGCTGACGCTTCTGTGGCCGCCATTTTAAGCAGGGCAAACGAGGCGCTGACGCGTCGCGTAGCGGTGACGCATAATAGATGCGTATTAAACACCGAAGCGTATTATGTACGTTTTTTCTGGTTTATTGGCAATAATTGGTCAAAGCGTATTATACACAGGAGCGTATTAAAGACCAAGAAATACGGTACTCATCTCTCATTCATCTCTTGTTTTTTATACTTCCCTTCCAAGCAGCCAGACTTCTCTGTAATCTTTCAGTGGTCTTGATCAACATGTTTCCAGACTTTCTCAAGCTCTGTTAAAATTGGTCTGGTTACCGAACTGAAAGCAGGTGAAAAGGCAATCCAAGGCCAAAGAAAAACTTTAAATGTCTTTCAGAAATCTTGGGGAACCACTGATCAAGACCACTTTAAAAGACTGCAACAGAGTCTGACTTGTTTGAAAGCAATGTATAAAAAAACAAGGGATGTGAGAAGTTTATAGTTGTTGCACCGTGCTGTATATTCCTAATCTATGGTGTGTCCATGTTGATCTTCTATAGTAACCACCTCTGCGCTCATGTTCCAACACCCAGATTTCTCCCTTCATATTGTTTATCTTGTTTGCTTCAGAAACTTTAAAGGGGACCAATTATAGGTCCTATAAATTTTTATGGTATGTCTGTGGGCTATCCAGACCATGTTCATTCAATTTAATACACAAAATAATTCTTAGATAATAAAATTTCCCCTTTATAGTTCTGCCTGATCTGACTTCCGTTCAGAACGAGCTGTTTATGATAATGAGCTCTGAAGACCACGTCCTTCAAAAATCTGTTTACATTAACTCCGCCCTCCAAAGGCAGACGAGGATGTCTGAACTCACGTTACCACCACCGCCACCTTTCCTGCCTGTCCCCGGTGACCCAGCTGTCCCGTGGGACAGATGGCTGACGGCGTTTGAGGATTATTTGCTGGCTTTGGGACACACTGACCTGGCGGAAGCAAGGAAGTGCGCGCTCCTCCGCCATTGTCTGGGCCAGGAGGGTCAGAGAATCTTCGCAACGCTCACGTTAGCGGACAATAAATACGCCACGGCTACGGCCGCACTGAGGACTCATTTCAGCTCCGGACGGAGCCGGCGGATGAACCGCTTCGAGTTTCGTCAGAGGACGCAGCGGCCGGGTGAGTCTGTCGCTCATTACGTCTCAGCACTACGAGAGCTGGCTAGACTCTGTGACATTTTTAGCCATTGTGCTGAGATGAACTCAGGAAAAACAACCGTGACGTCTTTTATACTGAAGTGGGTGGAGCCTCACCAGGGGTTGCTAGGTGAGGGGCTGGACTCAGGTTGGGGTGGGTTGTCCTACGGCTTGTGACATCACAAGCGCCAGGATTTGAAATAGAGACATTAATATCCCTGAAAAATAAATATACTTAGAGTAAATATACCACTGGGTGCATTTTCTTTGGTCCTAGGACTGTTTTTTTAAGAAGAACATACCCAAATTTGAGTAAAATAAAACAGTAAAAAGTGAATTTTGCATATTTGGTCCCCTTTAAGGGTTTCTATTAGAAATCCATCCATCCATCCATTTTCGACCGCTTATCCGGGGTCGGGTCGCGGGGGTAGCAGCCTAAGTAGGGAGGCCCAGACTTCCCTCTCCCCAGCCACTTGGAGCAGCTCCTCTGGGGGAATCCCAAGGCGTTCCCAGGCCAGCCGAGAAACATAGTCCCTCCAGCGTGTCCTGGGTCTTCCTCTGGGTCTCCTCCCGGTGGGACATGCCCGGAACACCTCACCAGGGAGGCGTCCAGGAGGCATCCTAACCAGATGCCCGAGCCACCTCAACTGGCTCCTCTCGATGTGGAGAAGCAGCGGCTCTACTCCGAGTCCCTCCCGGATGACTGAGCTTCTCACCCTATCTCTAAGGGAGAGTCCAGACACCCTGCGGAGAAAACTCATTTCAGCCGCTTGTATCCGAGATCTCGTTCTTTCGGTCACAACCCAAAGCTCATGACCATAGATGAGGGTGGGAACGTAGATCGATCGGTAAATTGAGAGCTTTGCCTTTCGACTCAGCTCTCTCTTCACCACGACAGACCGGTACAGCGCCCGCTTCACTGCGGATGCTGCACCTATCCGCCTATCGATCTCACGCTCCAGTTTTCCCTCATTCGTGAACAAGACCCCGAGATACTTAAACTCCTCCACTTGGGGCAGGACCTCCTCCCCGACCCGGAGAGGGCATGCTACCCTTTTCCGGCTCAAGACCATGGCCTCGGATTTGGAGGAACTGATCCTCATCCCGGCCGCATCACACTCGGCTGCAAACCGCTCCAGCGAAAGCTGTAGATCACGATCTGATGAAGCCAATAGGACCACATCATCTGCAAAAAACAGAGAAGCGATTCTAAGGCCACCAAAACGGATCCTCTCAACACCTTGGCTGCGCCTAGAAATTCTGTCCATAAAAGTTATGAACAGAATCGGTGACAAAGGGCAACCTTGGCGGAGTCCAACTCTCACTGGAAACGAGCCTGACTTACTGCCGGCAATGCGGACCAAGCTCTGACACCGGTCGTACAGGGACCTAACAGCCCATATCAATGGGCCTGGTACCCCATACTCCCGGAGTACCCCCCACAGAACCCCCCGAGGGACGCGGTCGAATGCCTTTTCCAAGTCCACAAAGCACATGTAAACTGGTTGGGCAAACTCCCACGCGCCCTCCAGGACCCTGCTGAGGGTGTAGAGCTGGTCCAGTGTTCCACGACCAGCACGAAAACCACACTGCTCCTCCTGAATCCGAGGTTCGACTATCCGACGGACCCTCCTCTCCAGAACCCCTGAATAGACCTTACCAGGGAGGCTTAAGAGTGTGATCCCCCTATAGTTGGAACACACCCTACGGTCCCCCTTTTTGAATAGGGGAACCACCACCCCAGTCTGCCAATCCAAGGGAACTGCCCCCGATGTCCACGCAATATTGCAGAGTCGCGTAAGCCAACACAACCCCACAACATCCAGAGCCCTAAGGAACTCCGGGCGAATCTCATCCACCCCTGGAGCCTTGCCACCGCGGAGCTTTTTAACCACCTCGGTGACCTCAGCACCAGAGATCGGAGAACCCGACCCAAAGTCCCCAGGCTCCGCTTCCTCAGTGGAAGACGTGCCAGTAGGATTGAGGAGGTCTTCGAAGTATTCCGCCCACCGACTCACAACATCCCGAGTTGAGGTCAACAGCACGCCATCCCCACCATAAATGGTGTTGGTCGCGTACCGCTTTCCCCCCCTGAGACGCCGGATGGTGGACCAGAATCGCCTCGAAGCCGTACGGAAGTCATTCTCCATGGCCTCTCCGAACTCCTCCCACGCCCGAGTTTTTGCCTCAGCAACCACCCGAGCCGCATGCCGCTTGGACTGTCGGTACCTATCTGCTGCTTCCGGGGTCCCACAGGCCAAAAAGGCCCAATAGGACTCCTTCTTCAGCATGACAGCATCCCTCACCGCCGGTGTCCACCACCGGGTTCGAGGGTTGCCACCACGACAGGCACCAACAACCTTGCGGCCACAACTCTGATAAGCTGCCTCGACAATAGAGGCGCGGAACATGGCCCACTCGGACTCAATGTCCCCCGCCTCCCTCGGAACGTGTTCAAAGCTCTCCCGGAGGTGGGAGTTAAAGCTCCGTCTTACGGGAGACTCTGCCAGACGTTCCCAGCAGACCCTCACAATACGTTTGGGTCTGCCAGGTCTGACCGGCATCCTCCCCCACCATCGGAGCCAACTCACCACCAGGTAGTGGTCAGTGGACAGCTCCGCCCCTCTCTTCACCCGAGTGTCCAGGACATGCGGCCGCAGATCAGATGAGACGACAACAAAGTCGATCATCGAACTGCGACCTAGGGTGTCCTGGTGCCAAGAGCACATATGTACACCCTTATGTCTGAACATGGTGTTCGTTATGGACAATCCATGACGAGCACAGAAGTCCATTAACAGAACACCACTCGGGTTCAGATTAGAGCTGTCATCGGGCCGGAAATCCACGGCCCTACCCTACCCGAGCCCTTAGTTTAATTACCCAAGCCCGAGGGAGCCCGCTGATTTCCTAGAAATCACCGCCCGACCCGACCCTACCCGATTAAAAAAAAAACAAAAAAAAAAAAACACTACGTTTATTTATTAAGCTTTTACTGCGTTCTCCCACTCAGCAAAAGAACTTGATGTTGTTCTTCTGTGTTTTGATGGAGGAGGTGTGAGCGCGCTGCTCGCAGTGACTTTTGAAGCTTCAGGAATGTCAGGAATGCGGCAACTTGTTCCGCCGCAGAGAGAGCAGTGTGCGGACGTGAGCGTGCACCTGACGCACGTCAGCTGGTGACATAATTTTGAGCTTGTTAAAGTTAGGCCACAGAAATAATGCAACTCTGTGCAAGTCGTGGATAATAATTTTGCGCTCCAGCACTTCTGCATGTCGCGCAGAAACACCTGCTGCGGAGAGTCTGTGTGTGAGGAGTGAGGACTGGCAGTGTTGCTTCAGTTTCTCATTCCAGAGACAAACCAGGTTGGTGGGATATTTGTCACCCTCCAGTTCTCTCTGTGCACGGTAAAATGGTTCGAGAAATGTCACTAAAAAGTCCAGCATGTCGGGGGAGACGCTGTCCAGGCGCGCGCTGCGCGCCTGCTCTCTGGCTGAGTTGCGCAATTAAGTGGCTGCGCTCAGTGCGCTGCGGTTTTCACCATCTAAATTCACTCTATTAATTATTTCCTCATCAATAAACTTACTGCCTTATATTCTTTACAAGCAGATTAAAACAATTTTATATTGTGTGCATTTTTATTTAGTTTTGTTTGTGCTGTATGATTAAAAAAAACCACATCAAAGCCCGAGCCCGACCCGCGGCCCGCCAATCAAACGCAAAAATATGGCCCTACCCTACCCGAAGTCGGGTAGGGCTCGGGTAGGGTCGGGCTCGGGCAAAGAAACGACACCTCTAGTTCAGATCAGGGGGGCCGTTCCTCCCAACCACACCCCTCCAGGTCTCACTGTCATTGCCCACGTGAGCGTTGAAGTCCCCCAGTAGAACAAGGGAGTCCCCAGGAGGCGCACTCTCCAATACCCCCTCCAAGGACTCCAAAAAGGGTGGGTAATCTGCGCTGCCGTTTGGCGCATAGGCACAAACAACAGTCAGAGCCCGTCCCCCCACACGTAGGCGAAGGGAGGCTACCCTCTCGTTCACCGGGGTGAACCCCAACGTACAGGCACCAAGATGGGGGGCAACAAGTATGCCCACTCCTGCTCGGCGCCTCTCACCAGGGGCAACTCCAGAGTGGAAGAGTGTCCAACCCCTCTCAAGGAAACTGGTTCCAGAGCCAGAGCCATGTGTTGAGGTGAGTCCGACTATTTCTAGCCGGAACCTCTCAACCTCACACACTAGCTCAGGCTCCTTCCCCACCAGAGAGGTGACATTCCATGTCCCAATGGCCAGCTTCTGTAGCCGAGGATCAGACCGCCAGGGTCCCCGCCCTCGGCCACCACCCATCCCACATTGCACCCGACCCCTTTGGCCCCTCCCATAGGTGGTGAGCCCATGGGAAGGGGGACCCACGTCTCCTCTTCGGGCTGTGCCCGGCCGAGCTCCATGGGTAAAAGCCCGGCCACCAGGCGCTCGCCAACGTGCCCCACCTCCGGGCCTGGCTCCAGAGTGGGGCCCCGGTGACCCACGTCAGGGCGAGGGAACATTCTGTCCAATTATTGTACTCATCATTGGGGTCTTTGGGCTGCACTTTGTCTGGTCCCTCACCACACTGCTCCTCCTGAATTCTATTAGAATCCAAGGATAATAATATATAATAATAATAATTTCTATTAGAAAAAGCATCAATAATATTTGTGACAGTATGGTATAAACATACATTTTATTCAATTCTTAATGTGAGATCATGTGTTAAATCTCCTTTACAGTCCAGGATTCAAAAATGGCCTACACTAAGGGTCCACCTGTCTCCTCTCTCCCTTCGTTCTCCAGAAGCCCTATAGGAACAGAAACAATATTCTAAATGCTTTTCTGACATCATTTTCTGGGAAATTCCTCCTTTATTTTTCTCACTGGTTGATACAGAACTTATGTGAACGTATAAGGATACATTTGACTGAGTTGTTTGTGAATATAACTCCAATTCTCAAAATCTATTGAATTATTTTAATGAACTTGTTGCATACCATAAAACAATAGTCTGGTATTTTTAAAGGGATATTCAGTCAAATAGTAGTTGGTACCTTATCAGCTGTGACACGAGTCGTTCAACAGAAGTACACTGTATCAAGGAAAAGCCAGAGGTCATTGTGCAGGTTAGGCTAATGGCTAGCTACAGGGGCTGTTTTAAAAAATATATATACATTTTAAAGCTTATAAAACAACTTTTTCAAAAACAAACTCAATTTGAGTACTAACACAGATGTTTGGTTGAGAAAACATAAAAAAGCCAAATGAATGCCAAGGTGCGTGTTTAGAGGTTTAAACTTAGCTAAAGTGGCATTCTTTGTCCCCGATCTGTCATTTGTGAGAATGTGTTGGTTTATAAACCTGATAAACAATAAAAAAGCCAACTGTTTGGTTTGCTTTTAGCCTAGCCTTTGTACTAGTAGTGTAAAAGTTGTGTTTTGTCCATCCAACTCCAGAACAACCAGGTTTAAAAGTATTGAAAACAGACCAGCAGCAGAACTTTCCCTGCTATAAGGAGCTAAGGTCTTTAATTGTGTGGAGGTTGCAGTCTGTTCAGTTACTGCCTTTGCAGAAACAGTATCAAAACGTACCATTTGTAGCTAAAACTCCTGCAAGCTGCCTTCTGAAATCTGCTTGAAGCTATATCGCAGAGAAAATATTAAAAGGACGCCTAGAGGAAAATCTATCTACGCTTCTTAAAATGTTCTTCTCTGTTAAAAGAAGTGAATCCTCAACAGATGAAGGAAAAGGACAGATTTATCACAGGGCCCAAAAACAGAGTATTTAAACAGTCTGTTTATATCTCGCAGCTTGTATTAAATTATTAAGTAACTGCAGCTATTAGTGTTGTAACTGCTCCAGTAAGATGTTTTCAGGGCCGTCTGACAGTACTTATAGCAGCACCCTACCGATGCATTAAAACGGTGCTTGTTGGGCTTTAGTGCAGAGTTTTCTACCTGCTGGTGCCCTCCTGGCTGTAGAAAACTGAGTAGGTTAACTCGTCTCCGTGCGGCTCGGCCGGTTGGCGCCAGGTCAGCTTGATGAAGCGGGTGGAGACCAGCGAAGCGACGACGTCTCGAGGGGCGGAAGGGGTGGGGCCCGCCGGACTGGCCACGCCTCCGGAGCCTGGTGTTACATGGTCAGCAGTGTTAGGAGTCAGTGAGGGGGAAGGAAAGGAGGGCAGGGCTACGTCTTTGAGCGGGGAAGGAGGGGTAGGAGAAGGAGGCGATGTGGGATGGGAGGGTCGAGAGAAATATATTGCACCCCCCAAAAAGGACAGGTTGGGGAGAGAAGTTGAAATGGAAATGACAGTGACACGAAGGAAAGGAAGGAAACAAAACAGAAAAAACAAAATAACATAACGAAAAAGACTCGGCATGAGGAAGAACCACAGAAATAAAACACTTCTACTACACTCACAAAGCTGACAAAAGCACGTTACAAGAGACTACCGTACACATGCAAATCCACACAGTTCTCTAATGTAAGGGCGGTGAACACATATACGTTTCCTTTTAAGGCCCAAAAACCTTCAAGCCAATCATTTGTGAGGTAAAATGATTGGCTTGTACATTCTGTGACACATTCACTAACTATAAACCGGACCAACACTCAGTGACAAACAAACACGACAGCAAAGTCACCTTGTGCTGTTTTATGAGACAATAACGCAACTCAAGCATCTGAAGACTATATTCTGTGAGCCAAGGCACCACACGAGGGTGTTAAAAACACTTTTATTGTCACATTCCACAGCTTAGCCACAAAAATGTTTGTGATTTTATTTGGTAGTTTTCTTCCCCTTCCTTTCTGGAGGAACAATCTGCGGTCAGACTCGGAGAAATCTGCTCTCAATTTGCTTGGCAAGTAAGCAAAACTAAATTATACGGAAAGAACGTCAGGCTGTATGACATTTCCATTTGTTTGTAGGTCAGGGAACTCATCAGTGGGGAAGAGATGGAATAAAGACAAAGAGCACAACTACAGTAGTTCAGCGGTAAAACTGTGTATTGTTACTAGGAGTACGGTGATGAGAGGCAAAGGGGCCTCTGTCATGGCATACTGCTAATTTGGCTTTCAGTACCGGTATTTGTTTGCCTTTCAAGTGATTGGACTGATTTTCTTTTGCACATACCTTTCCAACATTACTGAAAGAAACAGCAGAGTGAAGGAGTTTCAGGTTTGCATTTATGGCACAATCAAATTTCGAGGTCACTTTTAGTCTTTGCATCCACATTATATCAAATATTTATCTGCAAAAGGCAATAAATTGATATAATCTGCTTTGACAGTTGATGATTTAATATTTTTGTTCACAAACTATAATTCAGCTGAAACCGACTTCAACAAGTTATGATGGAGGATGAGGACAGCTTCAGACAATCAGCTCTATGGCCCCAGAGTCAAAGGTTTGGTTCAGATCCAGTTTGCTGGAATAGATCCAGAAACAATGCAAAACCCATTATAGTTGTAATACTTTAGGGATGCAGCGTAACCTGCCAGATGCTGAGTAAGTATCCTCATTTAGAAGGCGATGCATTCACACACAGTGGGAAAAACACAACCTAACTCAAATCAGGATCATAGACTAAACACAAGCTTGGAGCAGGTTTGTTGGCAGGAGAAGGCTTCTTACATTAGAAAAATAAAATAAAAATGTGAGATCATAATCCAGACAACAGTCAACATACAAAACCCAAACATGGTTATCATTCACAGGAAATACTGCACGGTTAGGTCTGTCATGATCAATTTTGCTGGGCGATTAC
>JBBPBX010072372.1:0-18086 GCA_038048925.1 Garcialebias charrua
GAACAGGCTGCAGCGAACAGCGAGGACGGCTGAGAAAGTCATCACGGGGTTTCACACACCTGCTTACAGTGGTCGACCGCACAACCAGGTGGCCGGAGGTCGTTCCTCTTTCTTCCACAACTACCTCCGACGTGGCTGGTGCGTTCCTCTCCACTTGGGTTGCCCGTTTTGGTGTGCCCTCGGACATCACTTCAGACAGAGGTCCCCAGTTTATTTCAGGGCTCTGGTCCGAGATGGCGCGCTCCTTGGGGGTGCAGGTGCATCGCACTACCGCCTACCACCCTCAGGCTAACGGGTTGGTTGAACGTTTCCATCGGTCTCTTAAGGCGGCGTTACGTGCTGCGCTAACAGACGTTGGCTGGGTGGAGCGTTTGCCGTGGGTGCTGCTTGGGTTGCGATCAGCTCCTAAGGAGGACCTCAACGCTTCATCAGCCGAGTTGGTTTTTGGTCAGCCTGTACGAATCCCAGGGGAGTTTTTGTTAGACGCTGCCGCTCCACGGTTCCCCGAAGCGGTGGACCCCTATTCGCAGAGTGGTCTTTTGGTTCCGGGTCCTGTGCACCATTGTTTCCCGCAGGCGTTTGTGCCCACTGCACTCCAGTCTGCCCGTTTTGTTTTTGTGCGACGTGACGCCCACCGTTCGCCCCTCCAGCCTCCGTATGACGGGCCGTTTCGGGTGCTCGAAAGGGGCGCGAAAAGTTTTGTTTTAGACATGGGTGGGCGTAGAGAGCTGGTTACAGTGGACCGCCTGAAGCCAGCCTATGTGTTGGCTGATGATGAGGTGTTGCCGGCTCAGGTTCCTAGACGCGGCCGCCCTCCTGCTCGACCCCATCTTCCGTTTTCTCCCCCCAACTGTGTTCCTCCCCCTGTGGCACAAAATGTTGTTCCTGCACGGGTGCCAGCCGTTTCTCCGCCCCCGAGTCGACGCAGTCGGTTCGGCAGGTTGATTAGGGCCCCTGTGAGAGACTGATATGTTTTGTATTTGCCCTTCTGGGTGTTCGGGGGGGGGGCTGTGTGGTGTGTTGGTGAGGCATGTGGCCTCATCTCTCTCTCACCCAGTAGGAGGAGCCAGCGAGGTGCTCCCCAGGTTTTACCAGGTGATGAAGAAGAAGTGTTCGTGTGTTCATTCATTCATTCTGTAACTGGTTTTGACGCTCGAAGGATTAAAGGCAACTGCTTGCAGATCAGTTTGTTTCTCCTTCTTCACACGCTACACTTTGTCATTTAATAGATCCCTGACTCTGTAAAGTATTGCAATAGATTTAGATATTCTCATTTTCATAGAATTTACATGTTGTTTCCATGACAGTTTGTCATCAATGATGACACCCAAACATTTCACTTCATGAACTCTACAAATCTCAGAACCCTCAATTTGAAATGGAACATCAACAGTTTTTTTATTACCAAATATCATGTAATTAGTTTTATCCAAGTTTAATGATAATTTATTAAGTTTAAACCAAGTTTGAATTTTAACAAACTCTTTCATCATTAATCAAAAAGGCGTTCAATTCAAGATCAACTGGACTTTATTTGTAACAGAAGACGTTTCGCTTCTCATCCGAGAAGCTTTATCAATTCAATGAACCAGACTGTGTGTGCGTGTGGATTTATAACAGGAGTCACGCACCATCATATGTAAATTGCAAGCTGAGGTAACACATACATGTAAATTGACCGATCACACCTTAACAGTAGGGAGTTCCCTTGAAGTCTCTGACAGAAGACACAACAACTGTATGTAAATTGACAAAAAACACCTCACAGCCCAACAACAGAGGTTTCACAACAACAATCCTGTTAACAATCCTGTTATATGATGGTGCGTGACTCCTGTTATAAATCCACACGCACACACAGTCTGGTTCATTGAATTGATAAAGCTTCTCGGATGAGAAGCGAAACGTCTTCTGTTACAAATAAAGTCCAGTTGATCTTGAATTGAACGCCTTTTTGATTTATCATGTCCTGGACGACTGAGAATCTTCACCAGCATCTTTCATCATTAATTTCAATATCTGCTCCATATCTTTACCCAAACAAAAAAATGTGGTATCATCAGCAAAAAGAACACATTTAAGGAGTCCTGACACCTTTACCAAGTCATTGACATATAAGATAAATAACTTAGTTCCAAGTACAGATCCTTGAGGAACTCCGCATGTAATAGTGCAGAGGTTTGATCTCACATCATCTATTTGTACAAACGGTTTCCTATCTTTCAAATAACTATCCTCTAATAACATATTTGTGTAATTTATCAAAGAGAACGGTGTGATCAATAGTATCAAATGCCTTTTTTAAATCAACAAATACACTTACACAATATTGTTTTTGATCGACAGCAGTAGTTATTTGTTCCATTAATTCTATGAGAGCCATTGATGTAGAGTTTTTTGCTCTGAACCCATACTGACTGTTACTTAGAATATTTTGTTTATCAATAAATTGATCTAATCTGGGAACAAATAATTTCTCCAAAATGTTTGAGAACTGTGGTAACAAGGATATCGGTCTATAATTGTTAAACACACATTTATCACCATTTTAAAAAAGAGGAACTACCATAGCTATTTATAAATAAAGGCCTAGCATTTCCTGAAGGAATGCATATTTCTTGCCAATAGCATGCAACGATACAAGTTCTTACAAGATGTGAAGGTTACACTTTACAGGACGTTAAGACATCGGCTCTCTGTGATTTGATTTTTTTCTTTAGAAAATTGATTTTTTTTTCCCCCCCTTTATCCTTTGTCTTTTGATTAGATTTTTTTTCCCACATGGACTAGTCATACGCAGAGAGAGACCACGGGGAGATCTCCTGATAAAGTCATTTCACTTCAGACTCAATCAGAATCAACACAGACATCGTTTGTTTTCAGTCGATGATAAAGGAGTTAGAGGAGGTTGATCTTTGTATTTCTGCTGTTAACTGAGGACATGGACATTTCTGTTAAATGGTCAGGAAGGGACCGCCATCGTTTCTGACAGATGGTGCAGGACGGTGGCCCTATGCTGCCTGACTGAGGAGCACTCTCTGCTGGTCCTCAGTGCCACGGCTGCCTGATGAAGGTGCGCTCTCTCTCTGTCAGCACAGCCACAGAAAGTGTGTCTGTGCCGCCGTCTGAGTGCACACACATTGTCCAGTTTCCTTCAAGTCCTTTTACCATCTTTATGTTTGAGCTTTCTTTGGAATATTTGAGGGTGAGAAAATGCCTGAAGAATGGAGAAGAAGTGTGCTGGTTCCCATTTTTAAGAACAAGGGTGATGTACAGAGTTGTAGCAACTACAGGGGAATTAAGTTGATGAGCCACACAATGAAGATCTGGGAGAGAGTTGTGGAAGCAAGACTTAGACAAGATGTGACTATCTGTGAGCAGCAGTATGGTTTCATGCCAAGAAAGAGCACCACAGATGCCATCTTTGCTTTGAGGATGTTGATAGAGAAGTACAGAGAGGGTCAGAAAGAACTCCATTGTGTGTTTGTGGATTTAGAAAAAGCTTATGACAGGGTACCAAGAGAAGAGGTGTGGTATTGCATGAGGAAATCTGGAGTGGCAGAAAAGTATGTTAGACTGGTACAGGACATGTATGAGGACAGCAGGACAGTGGTGAGATGTGCTGTGGGAGTGACAGATAGCTTCAAAGTGGCGGTGGGATTGCATCAAGGATCGGCTCTGAGCCCCTTCCTGTTTGCTCTGGTGATGGACCGACTAACAGATGAGGTCAGGCAGGAATCCCCATGGACTATGATGTTTGCAGATGACATTGTGATCTGTGGTGAGAACAGGGAACAAGTGGAAGAGAACTTGGAGAGGTGGAGGTATGCTCTTGAAAGAAGAGGAATGAAAGTCAGCCGTAGTAAGACAGAGTACATGTGTGTGAATGAGAGGGAGGCCAGTGGAACAGTGAGGCTACAAGGAGCAGAGGTCACAAAGGTGCAGGACTTCAAGTACTTGGGGTCCACTGTCCAGGAAAATGGGGAATGTGGTAAAGAGGTGAAAAAGAGAGTCCAGGCAGGATGGAGTGGATGGAGAAAAGTTTCAGGAGTGATTTGTGACAAAAAGGTGTCAGCAAAGGTCAAAGGAAAAGTTTACAAGACAGTGGTGAGACCAGCTATGTTGTATGGTCTGGAGACAGTGTCATTGACAAAAAGACAGGAGAAAGAACTGGAAGTAGCAGAAATGAAGATGTTGAGGTTCTCCTTAGGAGTGACAAGGATGGATAAGATCAGGAATGAGATCATCAGAGGTACAGCACATGTTGAACAACTGGGAGATAAAGTTAGGGAGGCCAGACTGAGATGGTTTGGACATGTCCAGAGGAGGGACAGTGGGTATATTGGTAGAAGGATGTTAGAAATGCAGCTGCCAGGAAAAAGACAAAGAGGGAGACCAAAGAGGAGATATATGGATGCAGTTAGAGAGGACATGAAGGTAGTTGGAGTGAGGACAGAGGATGCAGAGGACAGAGTGAGGTGGAGGAGGATGACTCGCTGTGGCGACCCCTGAAAAGGGAAAAGCCGAAAGAAGAAGAAGAAGAAAGATGTTTGAGCTTTCTTTATCATTTTTGTTGTAGTGAATGTATCTTCTAACAGCCTCGGCCGGCAGATCCTCAGCAGACACTGCTCTCAAAGATCAGTTTTCTGAGTAGCTTTTCATAAATGAACACTCCCACAACGTTCAGACCAAACACACGATGTTCACCCATACCCAGTAAGAAGCTAGTCCTCCTGAGTGGGACCAGTGCACAGGACGGGTCTCAGCAGGAGGTGCGAGTAGAAAAACACACGGTTGTTGACACGTACCCACATCAGCAAGACACAATCTTCAGCCTTTAGTGCTTGTATGCTAAAGCCTCCGGCAGAGCTCAGCGTACGGCCTGTACGCCGCTCTACGCACGCATTCTGTGCACACACGTTCGCTGGCACAGCTCTGCGTTCGTTCTCGCGTTAAATGCTCGCGTTTTCGCTCCAAATTCTTGTTGTAATTTGAGCAGCTGCGTGCAGAGCGTCTACCTACGGGACAAACTGAGGTCGCTGATTGGTCATTTGCTGACACGCCTACTCAATTGATTGACAGGTCGAGTGGGAGACAAAAAAAATGCATGAGCTGGCTCGGCTGCAGCCGCTGCGGTGTTTCTAAACTTTATATGTTAATAAAAAGTTCTAAAAAATAAAAATAAAAACAGGGAGCCTTGGTCCTGCAGCCCACAGCCCACCAGGAAATATTTAGAACGTCGCGCAGCCAGGTAGGACATGAGTTATTATTCGCTCGTGACAAATTCATTCATTTCAGTCATGGAGTTGCGGAGGAGGAAGCGATTACTTGACTTTTGGCAAAAAAACAAAATAAAAGTCCAGTTTAGCGATGAAGAAGGGGAATTTAATTCATTTGTAACATACAAAACAGTCCGGCGCCGGGCAGTTTATTGTGAGACAACGCGCATCGCGTACGCGGTCGTAAAATTTAGCTTTGCGCGTTCGTGCCCTGCGGGGCTACGCTTGTGCCTCTGCGTACGTACGGCGTAGTGTGGCGTACTGCCTTACGCTGAGCTCTGCCGGGGGCTTTAGAATGACTCTCAGCTACTACCACATGAAACTTTTGCTCTGCTGATTTGAGCATTTTTTTGTGCCGTTAGTTCAACTGGTTTTGGCCGCTACGTTAAATATGTCTGACCTCAAAAGAAAATCAGTTGTATAGATGAACACACAGTAATTACTTGCTGAGAGTTTTATCAAAATGTATTTACTAGTTCTTGAAATACTTTGCTAATGTAATACACAAAAACAAGGTTGCAAACGTGAGCACAAACAAAGCAAAACAAAAAAAACACCATAAACCAACAAAAAGGTTAAATCATTTCATCTGGACCAGTTTCTTTAAGTGAGAAACGTTGTGCCCTCCATCCAGAGGACTTCATCAGTCTACTGCCTGCCAACCAGACCTGTCCCATAAGTAGCCTTCACTGCTGTGTTTCAAGACAACCTCCTGTGCAGGACACATGCAAGAAGCACCAATCTACAAACAATCAATCATCATGTGCAACAATCCAATGTTTTAGGTTAGATGACCAACTTGCTACTCACAGAAACAGTCTGAGGACACCAAGGCCAAAATGGTTCAGAAAAAGTGTAATCTCAGTCATCCAGGTAGATAACAACACCAGGTTCTTCGAGGGAGAAATGTTTCACCCCCATCCAGAGAACTTCATCAGTCTACCGCCTGCCAACCAGATCTGTCCCATAGGCAGCCTTCAGTGCCGTTTCAAGCCACCAAATTGTTTTGGATGGATGTGCTCTGTTTGCATGTGTTAAAATCATACATCTGATATTTACACATGAGGCTGTCTTGAAACACAGCACTGAAGGCTGCCTATGGGACAGATCTGGTTGGCAGGCCGCTGACTGATGAAGTCCTCTGGATGGGGGTGAAACATTTCTCACTCAAAGAACCTGGTCCAGATGACACAATTTAACCCTTTTTGTTGTCATCTACTGTACCTGGATGACTGAGATTACAACACTTTCACATCATAAACGTTTAGCCTTTAACAGTGGGGGGTAGATATTGCAATGGCATTAATAAGGTCATTGAAAACACCCCCAAAATCAGATTTAATTAATGTAGAAAACAGGTTTGATAAATAAATAACTAAAATCTGTGTCTTCTGTAGTGCTTTTTATATAATTTCCTGTCTTTTGTGTTTCTGCAGCGACATGATTGAGAAGCTTTGAGAACATAACGTCCATCAAATATCTCCTGGGTCTATGCACACATGAAGTGTATGGGTGAGGAAATCTGGACCAAAATTGTATATACAGTAATCTGGGATTCATGTGTAAAATCAACTGATCCATAAGCATGTCTTGCACTGGAGATGATGTCAGTAACCCTGCACTGAATTATTTTTATTACACCATGCACAAATACTTTTATTTCTCATAAAAAATAAACCAACGTCTGTTACGTAATTAATAAAAACACAAATGGACACAACATATAGGAGTTAGATGATTAAAATGAATAGAAAACAAAAAATATGATCAGTCTGGTGTGCACTCACTTTTAACACATATTTTTTTAATAAATAAACTAAATACTGATTTTTTTTGTGCTGAAGAATTAAAACAGATTATTTTTATGAACCATGTGAGTTTGTGTTACAAAACTTCTGTTTGTTCATCTTGGCTTACAAAATGAAAATGGTCATTAAAATTGAACTGAAAGTATTCTTTGTCTTTTTATGGATAAGAAGTGTCAACAGAAAGTTGCATGTTTGTAATTTGCTGCTAAAACAACAAAATCATTTTAAATTCCTCAAAAAGGCATGAGAAAAATGTATTTCAAAGATTCATATGTTCATTGTGTTTCCTTACGTCCTTTCATTTTTCATGAACTCACATTTTAATGTTCCTCTCTTCAGTCTGTCTTTACAGTTTGATGAAACAGAGATGTTCTGGTGTTTGCAACATTCATCAGCAGATTCTGTCCAGCATTGTTTCTCTTAATATTCTGTTTTTCTATTGAGCTGACAACATTTAGCAGCTGCTAAAAGGACAAGCAGCTAATTCATTCTTTCAGAAAAGTTAGTACTCTTGACAAAGACGAACTTAAACTAGAGAAATTGCATTTCCTGCGAAAATGCATGTGTGAATGCCATTTGTCCGAGAATTAGCAAAAAACAGCTGAATATTATCTAAAATAGCAGAAAAAAGCTTAAATTGGCAGAAGGAATCAGAAAGAGCATAATTGTGAATAATCTGAAATATCTGAAACAATCTGAAATCTGAAACCATCTGAAATAAGCAAAAAAGTGGAAATTATCTGAAAAAAGCAGATAGCAAAAACAGCTGAATATTATCTGAAATAGCAGAAATAAGCTTAAATGTCTTAGAAATTAGTAGAGAGAGTAGGCCTACAGTTTTGCAGAATTAGGCTGGAAAAAGTTGAAATGAGTGCAGGTAATGTGGAATTGGTTGAAACAAGCCTAAATTAGCATAAAAACAGCTTAACAGTAGCTAAAATAGCAGAAGAAGCTGAAACTAGCAGAAATAAGAACAAAGCAGCATAATCGGAAATATCTGAAACAATCTGAAATTTCCCAAAATCTGAAATAAGCAGAAATAAGCAAAATAAAGTTGAAATTATCTGAAAAAAGCTGAAATTGGCCAAAAACAGCTTAACAATAGCTAAAACAAGCAGAAATAATCTTAAATTACCAGAAGGAAGTCGGTAGAGCATGGTTTTGAATTAGGCTGAAAAAGGTTGGATTGATAAAAAAAAAAAGTGGAAATAGCTGAAAAGGCTGAAATGAACATAAAACAGCTAAATAGTAGCTGAAATAGCAGAAACATCTAAATCTTCAAAAAATTAGCTGAAAGGAGCATAATGATCGGAAATTAGTCAGAGTCAGAGTCAGAGAGTCAGAGTCAGAGAGTCTTTATTGTCATTTGCACCGCATGTGGTACATGTGATGAAAACGAGATTATGTACACGGGTCCCAGTTACATCCAACAACAAATGCAAGAGAAAAACAGTAATAACATCTAGAATTAACTAAGAAAAACATCAACTAGTAATACACTAAGCCCTAATGTAGTAGAAAAACATCATTATAAACAGCAGCACGAACATGAGTCTGTATGAGCAGATGGTCACAGATGAACACAGCAACAAGAAAACAGATCAGCATCAGCATGATGTGATATTTTACAGTGTTTATTCTTATTATTTATTTATTCACGAGTCTAACAGCCTCAGGGTAGAAGCTGTTCCTCAGTCGAGTGGTTCTACATTTGATGCTCCTCAACTTTAATTAGCAGAAATAAGTCAGTAGAAGTACAACAGTGTTTAAGTAAGCTGAATAAAGCTGAAAAGACCACAAAGCAGTTGAAGAAACAGCTGAAAGTAGCTGAAATTTTTTTTTAAATGTACAAAATGAGCTGGTCCAAAATGTGAAAGGAGTAGTGAAATATTGTAAAGAGATCTAAAGATATCAAGGATGTAAAATGAGCTCCATTCATTTTCAATGGGATAAAAATGGCAGAAATTACTAAATATTTCAAAAAGCTAAAGTTGCACCAATACCAAAAGTTGTAGCATGCTTGTCCTAAACGAGCTGAACATTTTGATATATGAATTGTTGAAATAGCACAAAAATTGTGTGAGTTGTTAGATACCGAAAAACGTCCGGAATCACGATAAACAGAATCACTATAATGTGCTAAGTGACATTCACACTATAAATTGATGCTCATGTGGAGGAGATCAATATTTTGTTTCGGGGGAGGGGGCGCATCAAACCCAGCAGGAGACTGATTTTTTTTTGTTCAGAAATCAAAATCAAATGGTTTAAACCATGTTTTGATGCTACACCTGTTTGGACCCAGGCTTGAGCTTGTTGTCTTTTAATCTGCTCGGCTCTGAAGAACCAGACGGACGACTGAACGATGGCGTCTGGAGCGCACGGGCATCAGAAACGTGAGCGCTCGTGTCGTTTACCTGAGTCGCCTCATCCATTTCCCTGCATCACGCGACCCATTACACCCCCCAACAGAGCGTGGGCTCATCCAAATTGAAAGTGACATTGTGATGAGCTCCTCCATCGAGGATTTGATGCATGCGTGCACGAGTCTGTGAGATGGATTGAAGGCCAGTCGGGATAGTGGGCTCTGCTCTTTCCTACACACAAGTACACAAATGTGTTGGGTGGGGGGGCAGAGCTGAAGCCTGCTTCTGACCATCAAAACCAGTAATAAAACAGCTCAGAGGAGACAAAAGCAAATTAAGGTTCTTTTTTTTTTCAAGGTCACCTCTGTCAGAGCTGCAATCTCCGAGCAGAGATGCACCGCAACAGGACTTTGTGTATATTACATGTGTGTGTGGTTTATTTAGAAGTGTGGGTTTATTGCACGCCTGCACTCGGTGTAGACGACTCCCAGTTTAATGTCAGACCACCCCCTCCTGTGTGTGGATGTGTTGGTGTGAGGGAGGCAGCACCCTGACTGCTGCTCTGGTTGCAGACAGATAAACAATCATCGACCTGTCATCAGGATGTGTTCCTCTGGCTGCTGCTCGTTTCTCTTCCACCTTCTGCCAAGACGAGCCTGAGCCACAGCTGACCCCAGGCTGACCCCAGGTGCTTCCATCATGACAACGTTCCCTCAAATTTCATTCTACACGCCTGAAACGGCAGCGATCTCATAATGTTTGTGTCCGGGAGAATAAAACCCTCCTGTGTTTTGTGAGTTTGTCTGCGAGTGTGTGTAGATGAGCGCAGTCTTCTCTGTTTGGCGTTTCTACATTTGACCTTAAATTCCTTACGTTTTGTAAAACTAAAAGCAAATCTCCTCAAGGCATTTAAAGGTTCATCGTTTAGCACTTCTTCAAAAATAAAATAGAATAAAAATGCACAAAAGAAGCAGACATTTTTATCCGTCATCTGTTTTCTTTTATAAGCAAAAAGAACATGCACTGTTCCTTTAGCACAGGGGTGTCAAAGTCAAATACATGGAGGGCCAAAAAAAACTAATTTGCTACAAGCCAAGGGCCGGACTGGTTCAATGTTTATTATAAGGGGGTGATATAAGATTTTTTTTCTTCTTTCTGCACCCTTTTCATTCAATGTTTTCTTTTTGATGAATTTGTTTTATTTTGTCTCTTTTAAATGAATGAATAAATGAATTAAATAAAATATTAAATAGCTTTACATCTGCTAAGTTCTTGGCATAAATCAACACAGACATGTTCCTGTTTTTAGTATTTTACATTGTTTTATAATGTAGCTGTTTATGTTTTGTTTTTTAACACAGTTTTCTTGTGATTTTTAATTAATATGCTTTTTTATGATTGTTTACTGTTGGCTGCAAGTATCAAGCTGTGAAATCCTTCATTTTCTACAGCTGATAGCTGTTGGTCATTAATTATGATGAAGTTTAGCAACTTCTCGGTGAACATTTGAGCTCCGTGGCTTCAGCCGTGTGTTTTTCTTGTTCAATCCGGGGCGGGCGCTCTGATTTCGGTCAGCCGCTCTCAGCCTGTCCCTCCTACGAGATGGTCAGACAGCGGGTCTGACTGGACGCAGCTGGCCGAGGTCGGTCTCCCTGTTTTGGTTCAGCGAGAGTGGCATCCCGCTGAAGCTCCAGAGCTCGAATGTCCAACGTAAAACTAACTTGATTGTGGTTTAATTTGGTGCTATGGCTCTGCAGACATTGCACGTTGCTGTCTTGCGGTGTTTAGTGTAAAATACTTCCACACAGCGGACATGTTACAATGAAAATTTGGCTAGCTGTTAGCTAAAGTGCTACTTACTCAATCCACATGCTGTAGCTGGCTGCAAACTATGGAATGAATTTCCTGAATGTGACGTGAGGCGGGTCTTATTACTCTGGGTTCATGAGACACGACTCCGGATCGGCCCCATCCCTACTACCGTTGCATTGTGGGGAATGTAGTGTTGGTGCGTGCAAAACACCAGCAGGCAGCTGTGGCCTGCGGGCCATTTCTAATAGTAATTAAATATCATCCAGCGGGCCATAGATAATTAATTCACGGGCCGGATCTGGCCCGCGGGCCTTGACTTTGATATATGTGCTTTAGCACAATCACATGATAAGAGTAAAAGAACAGAAGAAGAGACTGCAAGATGCTCAACTGGGACAAAAGCAACTACAGATCCAGTTGATTTGTCCAAAATATAATGTATGATCTAAAGCTTCTCGTGGGAAACTTGTAGGAGAATTACTTTTACAGTGACTTGTTAACTGGTTTGTCCCCTGTAAGCAACATGAGAACACACAGCACGATGCTGCCCGTGCTCTTGAGCAGAAACCTTGTACCTTTATTTATGTGACTATTTAGAAAATAAATAAATAAAAACATTAAAATAGATTAACCGTGCCTTTTAAAGTCACAACTTCTTTTTTACACTTTTCCTTTATTTATTTATTTATTTATTTATTCTTTTTTTTTTTATAGAAACAAAACAATGACAAACCGAAACAGTTATTCCTTGAATAACTGTTCAGAAAACAACAAACATAAATAACATGTGATCAGTAGATTTGATTTTGAAATAAACCAAATTAACCAGTTGGGTTTATGTCATACAAAAAGACGTGTTAAGTGATGTAATATGAACTCAGTAGCCAGTATCTTGTACTCACTGCTGGCAGCAGTTTGTGAACTGCAATCACAAGGAAGGTCCCAATCAATCACAATACTTTGTGAATGTTGGATCAGTCCTTGCAGATAAAATACCTAAGGTAAATGATACAGTGAACCACTCAATTATTAACTGTGTAAATAGTATTTTTCTTAAGGAAATCGACAAAGAAGAAATAATGAATGTGGTTAAAACTTTTTCAGACAAGAGATCCAAAGACTGGGTTGATATGGACATGAAGCTTGTGAAGAATATCATGAGTCATATCGTTAAGCCATTTACATATATATGTAACTTATCATTTTCGACAGGAACATTTCCAGAAAATATGAAAACTGCTAAAATAGTACCTCTCTTTAAAGATGGTGATAAAGGTATATTCAACAACTATAGACCAATATCCCTATTGCCACAGTTTTCGAAGATTTTAGAAAAATTATTTGTGCTAAGATTAGATGAATTCATTGAAAAACAAAATATCTTGAGTGAGAGTCAATATGGATTCAGAAAACAAAACTCTACGTCAATGGCTATCATGGAATTTATGGAACACATAACTACGGCTATTGACCAAAAGCAAAATTGTTTAAGTGTTTTTGTTGATTTAAAGAAAGCTTTCGATACTATCGATCATGATATTCTCATTGACAAATTGAGTAAATACGGTATCAGAGGACTAGCATTGCAGTGGGTATCCAGTTATTTGAAAAATAGAAAACAATTTGTGCAGATAAATGATGTAAGATCCGACCTCTGCAATATTACCTGTGGAGTCCCTCAGGGTTCTGTACTTGGCCCAAAACTGTTTATTCTATATGTAAATGACTTGGTAAAAGTTAGGGGTGTAACGGTACGCTAAAATCACATTTCGGTTCGGTTCAACTACAAGGAGGGCTCGGTTTGGTTTATTTTCGGTACAAAAAAAAAAAAAAGGACAAAATAAAGACTTACAAACTGTTTATTTTGAAAATATGCCAAAAATACGTTTGTACTGTACAGTATTGTACCGGTAGTAATAAATAAAAGTGACCCATTTGGATGATATTTTAAATAAACAGCACTCTACAATAAAACTATTTTAACAATAATAAAAATCTTAATAAATACAATAACAGTCAGAACAATAAGCAGCAACAGACTGTTTACAATCTAACTAATCAAGTTTTTGTCCAGTAGCATCAGTGTGGCTGTATTTGTCCTCATTACTGTACTCACAACCTCTTCTTGGTGGGACAGGTGCTGGAAAAGTTCAGAGTTCAGTTCAGTCATCACACACTTCTTAGCTGCAGGTGATCTCTGGTGGATGTCTGTCCCAGACTGGAAATAAAACACAATAAAAAAAAAAGTTAATAAGATTATGATTTTGAATAAAAAAGATTATTTAGATAATTTTGATTTGATTTGATGTTTATTCATTCATTTTAAAAGAACAATACAAAACAGTTTCATCAGATACAAGAATACAAGTAGGATAAAATGAAAGGAGCAGAAAGAAGATGAAATTTTATTATATCTGCCCCTTATTTCACAGTTTGTTCAAACAATGATAACCTTCAAACTACATCACAAAATGAATAACTCTACTTAATTTTTCTAACTGTAATACACAAACACACTAAGCTACATCATATATAGTTTTTGAGCAAGTCCTTTTTGACCTTTTTCTTAAATGTATACATTGATTTTGCATTTTTAACATCACTGTCTCCAGAACATTCCACAGATAATAATAATAAAAGAACAATACATTACCTATTCTTGAACGGTTGAATCTCTCACTCATCATTAGGGCAGGGCTTTGCTCCAGGGCTTGTTGACATCAGTTTTTGTTTTTTCATAAAGTTCTGAACTTTTTGAGTGATGGATGTTCATAGCGAGGATCAATAACTTTAAAGCCTGCGCATAATAACAACATTCAGACTTACATTCAGATATTTAAAAACTCACAGTTTGTGTTATTGCTCTGGACTGATATGATTTACCTGATAAAAGTAGTTTAAATGCAGCTGTTGTTAGCGCTGTTGCAAGCTGCTCGTTCACATTCCGATGACGTAGTTTCAAGCGCGTTCACGTGAGACGTGCTGTCTGCTGCAGAGCCAGTCTCTTCATGAAACAACAGTCCACACACACAGCTTTGAATGTGCGCGCCGCTCGTCTTTTAACAAGAAACGTTCCCCAAACAGAAGACCGCAGTGAGAAGCTAACGGCTAAAGGCTGTGCGAGCTGCGCGTGCTTTGCGATAATAGCTCCGTGCTGAAACGCGCCCAGGAAATTTTGTTCCGTGGCACATATGTTAGCGTTCAATGAGTGAAAAAATAACCGAAACGGTACGCAGGTGGACCGAACCTAACGTGCCGAACCGAAACGGTTCGGTACACCCATTACAACCGTTACATGCCTAGTAAAAGTGTCAGGACTCCTTAGGTGTACTGTATATTGTTTGCTGATGATACCACATTCTTTTGTTTTGGTAAAGATATTGAACAGGTATTCGAGTTGATGACGACAGAATTTGTTAAAATTCAAAATTGGTTTAAACTAAATAAATTATCGTTGAATTTAGATAAAACCTAGTATATGATATTCAGTAAAAAAAAGAAGAAAACTGTTAATGTTCCATTTATGATTGATAGTGCTGAAATCTGTTGTGTCAATGAAGTGAAGTTTTTGGGCATTATTATTGATGATAAATTGACGTGGAAGAATCATATAAATTCTGTTAGGACAAAGATGGCTAAGTCCATTGCTGTATTATACAGAGTCAGGGACTTGTTGAATGACAGAGCCCTGTATTTGTAGTATAATACAATTATTGTTCTACATTCCACTGGTCGTGGAACACTGGACCAGCTCTACACCCTCAGCAGGGTCCTGGAGGGTGCGTGGGAGTTTGCCCAACCAGTTTACATGTGCTTTGTGGACTTGGAAAAGGCATTTGACCGCGTCCCTCGGGGGGTTCTGTGGGGGGTACTCCGGGAGTATGGGGTACCAGGCCCTTTGATATGGGCTGTTAGGTCCCTGTACGACCGGTGTCAGAGCTTGGTCCGTATCGCTGGCAGTAAGTCAGGCTCGTTTCCGGTGAGAGTTGGACTCCGCCAAGGTTGCCCTTTGTCACCGATTCTGTTCATAACTTTTATGGACAGAATTTCTAGGCGCAGCCAAGGTGTTGAGAGGATCCGTTTTGGTGGCCTTAGAATCTCTTCTCTGTTTTTTGCAGATGATGTGGTCCTATTGGCTTCATCAGTTCGTGATCTACAGCTTTCGCTGGAGCGGTTTGCAGCTGAATGTGATGCGGCCGGGATGAGGATCAGTTCCTCCAAATCCGAGGCCATGGTCTTGAGCCGGAAAAGGGTAGCATGCCCTCTCCGGGTCGGGGAGGAGGTCCTGCCCCAAGTGGAGGAGTTTAAGTATCTCGGGTCTTGTTCACGAATGAGGGAAAACTGGAGCGTGAGATCGATAGGCGGATAGGTGCAGCATCCGCAGTGAAGCGGGCGCTGTACCGGTCTGTCGTGGTGAAGAGAGAGCTGAGTCGAAAGGCAAAGCTCTCAATTTACCGATCGATCTACGTTCCCACCCTCATCTATGGTCATGAGCTTTGGGTTATGACCGAAAGAACGAGATCTCGGATACAAGCGGCTGAAATGAGTTTTCTCCGCAGGGTGTCTGGACTCTCCCTTAGAGATAGGGTGAGAAGCTCAGTCATCCGGGAGGGACTCGGAGTAGAGCCGCTGCTTCTCCACATCGAGAGGAGCCAGTTGAGGTGGCTCGGGCATCTGGTTAGGATGCCTCCTGGACGCCTCCCTGGTGAGGTGTTCCGGGCATGTCCCACCGGGAGGAGACCCAGAGGAAGACCCAGGACACGCTGGAGGGACTATGTTTCTCGGCTGGCCTGGGAACGCCTTGGGATTCCCCCAGAGGAGCTGCTCCAAGTGGCTGGGGAGAGGGAAGTCTGGGCCTCCCTACTTAGGCTGCTACCCCCGCGACCCGACCCCGGATAAGCAGAAGAAAATGGATGGATGGATGTTCCACATTTAATTTACTGCATTGTTGTTTGGGGGAAAGCTTGTAAAACATTTACAGAGCCTATTTTTTTGCTACAAAAAAGATCTGTAAGAATAATAACAGGAAAACATTATTGTCACCTTCTAACACCTTATTTGATCAATTGAAATTGTTGAAGTTCCAGGACTTGGTGGATTATACATTTTGTTAGTTATGTATAGAGCTTATAGAAATCAACTGCCTGTAAATATCCAAATGCATTTTGTTAAACGGCGAAGCTGTTATAATCTTAAGGGAATAGAAGTATTTATTAAACCACAATACAGAACCAGGTCGGTCAACCTCAATTCAGGGAATTGGCTTATGGAATGTCTTGGAGACTGAAGTAAAAAATGCAGCAACAATGATTACATTTAAGAAAATGATAAAAAGTGGACTATTGCAAAGATATAAATGAAATACTGTTGTGTATGTTGCTTTGTAGTTCAATATTTTTTTTGGCGAATTGTTTCTTGTTTTTTATTGGTTAAAGTTGATTGTTGTTTGATTTGATGGATTGTAAGAGGAGGCAGTTAAAATAAGGTTTTTTCTTCTTACTGCCACCCTTCATTTTATTTATGTGTTGTATATTTATTTGATATGAAATGTTGTATTATTTTTTTTTATATATAAAATGAATGAATAAACTAAACTAAACTAAAACTAAAAACAAATAAACAAACAAACAATAACAAAAATCACTGTAATGTCACGTTGGTGATATGTGACTTTTCTGTGCTGCTAATTATCTCATGCTGCTGCTGATCTCATGCTGCAGTATTGAAGTATCTGCTCACCACAGACTCATGTTCAGGCTGCTGTTGATACGTTGTACAGTATTTGTTTACATTATTAGTGTTTAGCGTATATCTTAAAATCATATGTGTCAAATTCAAGGCCCGGGGGCCAAATTCAAGGCCCGGGGGCCAAATGTGGCCCTCGTTGACATCTTGTCTGGCCCTCAAGATGATATGTTAAACATAAAATACTTTTTTCACTTGAATTTTTTCAGTCATCTTTGATTATGATGTCAAAAGTGCAACAGAGAACATCAAATGAGACCAGTCAAACTCTTGCTGAGGAACCTGCAACCAAGAAAAGATGATGAGTATCTGACTTGAGTTCATGTAGATTCTGAAATTGGCCCTTAGTTTGAAAAAGGTTTTAATGTTGTCCCGCTTTTGTAAGTGGGTTTGTCACCCCTGTTTTAGAACCTTGTATGCTGTTTATTTTTACACATTATATTTTTATTATTTTTGGGTGGAACTTGTATTTTCTCCCCATCCCTCACCACGCACCTCCGCCCTCCTCATCTCAAATTAATACATGTAGGGATTTTGAGACTCGGGTGTGCTGCAACGGTTTTACATCTCTGTTGTTCAGAACCACCTGGGACTCAATTTTATTATACACTTTAGACATTCACTCATAAACATCCTCATAAAATTCATATACAGTATAGGAATTGGGGTGAGCACTATGGTTATGGGTGGCGGGATGACATCACTCTCGCCCACTATGCCTATGCTCACTCACAATTACTGTATGCATTTAGAGGGCCTGGGTTAGAGTTGGAGTGGAGGGGAAACTGGCATAATGCCAGCCTTTGCTCCTTCTTTTCCCTTTTTAAATGCACTTTACAACAACACACACCAACAGCACATTTGGGGACTGGGGTATGTATGTCGGGGTCTAGATTTGTTAATTTCAATTTTATTTATTTATATATTTATTTATATGAATGTGTGTATGTATGTATGTATGTATGTATGTATGTATGTATGTATGTATGTATGTATGTATGTATGTATGTATGTATGTATGTATGTATGTATGTATGTATGTATGTATGTATGTATGTATGTGTATATATATATAT